>JAANYP010007448.1:0-29365 GCA_020465985.1 Centrapalus pauciflorus
CTATTGGGTGATTTCTTGTCCACTTAACTGTATGTGGAAACGGTTCTATTGGGTCTTGGTTGGGATTGGAATCGAAATATGGTTCGGGAGTTGCTGCAGATGTTGTAGGTGGAACATCTGAGGTAGGAGCTTCTGACTGTTCTGAAGTAATAGGGGTTTCAGAAGTATGTGGAGGTTCAATTGGTTGTACAGTCTCAGTAATTGACTGCACCTTTGCTGTTGAAGCTTCTCCAGTTTCTTCTGAACTTTGTTGTTGAGAGAGATCTGAAACTACGACTGGATCTTCAGTGATCCTGTCAGGCATCAAACTTTGAACATTAGATTTGGGAGTTTCAAAATAATCATCATAAAAGTTCTCAAACAACTTATTTAATTCATTTTGTTCAGCATTTTGTTTATTTGACTCCAATGAAGTCTGCATGTTAGGTCCGGGTTCTGAACTGGTGTGTTCAGAAGCCATTACCACTCCTTCGTCAAATTTAACATTTACGCTCTCGTTGACTATCTTGGTTCTCTTGTTGTAGATTCGGAAAGCAACCGACTCCTTTGAATACCCGATGAAGATTCCTTCATCCGCCTTTTGATTAAACTTTCCCAGATTGTCTTTATCATTCAATATAAAGCATCTGCAACCAAAGACATGGAAAAATTTAACATTAGGTATTCGTTTATTGATCAGTTCATACGGAGTCTTTCCAAATCTTTTATTTATTATTGAACGGTTTTGTGTGAAACATGCTGTTGCAACCGCTTCTGCCCACAAGAACAATGGTAAATTGGAGTAGGCCAACATCGTCCTAGCTGCTTCCACTAGTGTCCGATTTCTTCTTTCAACGACACCGTTTTGTTGTGGAGTTCGAGCAGCTGAGTATTGATGTGTAATTCCAACTGAATTTAAGAACGAGTCTAATGATTTGTTCTTGAACTCTGTTCCATTGTCTGAGCGAATTGTCTGGATCGTGAGTTGCAATTTTACTTGTATTTTTCGGATGAAGTCGATGATAGATTCGGTTGCATCTGATTTGGATTTCAGGAAAAACACCCATGTGTATCGTGAGTAGTCATCAACTATCACTAATACATATCTTTTCTTATTTATACTTTGTACTCTCATTGGTCCACACAAATCCATATGCAGTAACTCTAATGCTTTTGTGGATGAGTGTACTGTTTTGGATTTGTGTGTGGCTTTTGTCATCTTTCCTTTTTCACATGCCGCACATAGTTGCTCTTTTTGAAATTTAAGCGCCGGCAGCCCTTTGACTAACCCTCCTTTTGCTAAGTTGGTCAGTTCATTGAAATTTAGATGTGAAAGGCGACGATGCCACAACCATGCTGTTTTAGATGTTGCTTTTGACAATAAGCAAACATCTTTCTTCAGATTGATCGAGGCTAAATCAATGGAGTATAGATTTGTTTTCCTGTTTCCTGCTAGAATTTCTTTTCCTTGTGCTGATCTGATGCTGCACCGATTGGCTTTAAAGTTGACTTCTAACCCCTTATCACACAGTTGTCCAATACTGAATAGATTATGACCAAGACCGTCAACATAAAAGACCTTTTGGATTGTGATTTTGTCATACTTCAGACTTCCGTATCCCTTGATCGGACAAAACTGATCGTTTCCAAATCTTACCGTCCCACAGAACTTTTCTACAAAGTCCGTGAGTGTGTCTCGTTGTCCGGTCATGTGTTTGGAGCATCCCGAATCAAGGTACCAGACATGGTTTACCTATAAAACGTAATAGCACATGAGGTACCCACTTGTAGTTGGGTACTTTAGTTTTAGGTAAAACATGCATAGTATCATTTGTTTTTCTAACTGATATGGCTTTAGGCTTATCGTTTGAATTTATTTTAGGTACCCATTTTTGAATTGTTCTTTTGGGTATCCACTTTTGTACAATTCGCTGTGGAATTGTTTTTGAAATTTTTATCTGTGGATCCTTTTTCTGTTCATACAATGAGTCCTTTTTCTTTGGTTGCCACATAAGCTTATTATACTTCACAGTTTCAGACTTACAAACATAAGAATTCAAAGCAATTAATTTCGATCTTGAAAACTTAATACAAGAATTATTAACAATTTTATCATTATTACAGACAGAATGTTCAATTTTGCTGTTTCTATCTGTAACAATTTTTTCTTTCACGCGCCATTCTTGTTTTATAATCTTGTTTTTCTCTTCTCTTTGCTTCTTTCGCCACACTTGTTTTCTCGACCCGTTCACAACGTTATCTAACATAAAAGAAGTTTGAGAATTAGAAAATTTAGATGCTTGTTTTTTCTGTAACCTTTTCATACCTGTTGAAGATTTGACTTTACGTGCAAAAGAGTCCGTTGATGAGGATGATTCACCCTTTTCAAAACTAGGAGACTGAACAAACAGTTTTGTTTTCTCCTTCTTTTGTTGCACTGATGGTGAATATTCAGATGGTTTTAAAGAGTCTGTAGTCATTCTTTGCAGAATTTTAACAGATTCTTTATTACCAGTTGATAGTTTGTTAGTCAAAGGTTTGATAAATTCACCAATTTTACCGAATCTTTGATCTAATGAATTAATATCAGAGTGCATGAACAGATCAAATTCTTTTTCTGAATTTATAGAATCCAGAGAAATAGATGAATGTGGATCAGACACATTTATGTTTTTAGACTTATCTTGCAACTTTTGTTCTATTTTTAGTAATTCAGACTTGAGTGTTCCATTCTCTGTCTCAAAACTTTTAATTTTCATTTCTAAATCAGAATTTATCTGTTCTAAAATTGAATTTGGTAAATATAGTTTTTGAGACTGAGTTGGTAATTCAGACAAATCCTTTTCAGAATAAGTTTGAATGTTTTCTTCTTTAGTATCAACAATGTTGCTGATTTCATTTATCTTGGTATAGTCAACATAGTTTTGCATTTTGTCTGATCTTGACCTTTTGATTTCTTCACTGGATTCTACTTCTTCAGATGCTTTTAAGAATGTCATTTTTAATCCTAAATTCATGTATCTGACATCATATAATGTTGGTGAATGTGATATAGCTTTTGTCAGATACTTAGGATTTTCCCAACCAATACCAGATTTAGAGTTATAAAACTCTGTATCTTTTGGTTGATTTAAATATATTGTTTGATCTGTTTGCCCTCTTTTAATAAATTCATCCTCCATCTTCTTTATTTTCTCATAGAGTTTAGTTCTTTCTTCAAATATGGCATGATATTTTACAGAAAAGTTTGAGGCTTCTAATTCAGTTATTCGCAGACTTTCTTGTAAATCAGATATTTTGTGATTCAGATTGAGTATGTTGCTTTGAAGTTCTTTTTCCTTATCTTGTAAGTCTGAGACAGCTCGTAAGGCTAAGGCTTTATCTTTGGAAAAATCTAGGACTAAATTGTGTTCATTTAGAAGTTTGTTTTCCAAAGAATGAACCTTTTTCTTTTCTGCTTTTAAGGATTTTTCAAACTTTTTAAGCATGAAAGCCATATTAGTTAGTTTTTCTTCTAATATGCATGAGTCGTCAATATCAGAATCTGAAATAGAATTTACCTCTTGTCCTTCTGAATCCTCTGAGTTATCAGACTCTGAATCCTCCTCATTTTCAGCTTTATTTTGGCCAGATGCCATTAATGCAACTTCTTCTTTTTCTTCCTCTTCATCAGAATCAGATTCTCTCTGCTCTTCATCCTCTTCATCCGTCAGTCCAACCCACACCTCATCTTCAGCTATCATAGCTGATTCACTCAGTTCAGATTCATTGAAGATATCTGACTTTAAACAGATATGGGCATCTTCATCTAAAATATCATCATCTTCAGATAACTGTAACCAATGATCATCCTCCGCCATAAGAGCTTTGCCTGACTCTTTCTCTTTGGCTAAGAGGGCCTTTCTTGTATAGTAGTCTGAATTTTTGACTACTGGAGATCTGCATTCCCGGGCATAGTGACCTGGTTTTCCACAGTTATAGCATTTCTGTTCAGATTCCTTCTTGGTTGATTTATCTGACTTCTCATATTTGTCAGACTTTCGTGCACTACTTTCTCCAGCCTTCTCATACTTATCCTTTTTCTCAACTTTCCTTGAGCCTGTTTTGTAGCGCATTTTGTTGTTTGTTGGCTTCCTGTAAAATTTCTTCTGAAATGCCTTTGTAAGCAGTGCCATCTGTTTTTTCATCTCTTCAATCTCTGAATCTGCAGATGAATCTGATGATTCTGATTCTGATGATGTACTGCTGATTACCGCTCTTTTCTCCTTTTTGAGCTTGTATTTATACTTTTTCTCCGCCAGTAGAGCTAGTGGATCAGCAGTTTCTTTTTCCGCTTTCTTCTTTCCAGATATTTTCCTCAAAACAACTTCTTGGTAGTTGTTGAGGTTTTCAAATAGCATATGAAAATCCATCTCCTCTATATCTTTCGTTTGTTGGATGATCATAGCATATTTTTCCCATTCTGGATTTAGGACATTTAAAAATTTGACATTGATGTCCAAGTTGGACTTCGTCACTCCGTTTCTTTTTACTTCACTTACCAGATTTACAAATATGAGATAAGTGTTTTCCAGAAGTTCACCTTCACGGGCTCTAAAGTTCTCAAATGTCATTAGACTATTCCTAGCCCTATTAGTAGCAGCTCTGTCTGATCCCCGCATGATTTTGCATACTTCATCCCAGATGGATTTAGCAGTCTTTGTATTTGTCAGACAGGTGTATATTTCATTGGGGATTGAAATCAACAATAACTTTCTTGCAGTCTTGTCCCCTAACTTTCTCTTTTTCTGGGCCTCTGTTAGGTTTGTTACCTCAATAGTCCTTGGTGGTATTGGGGGATTTCCAGTTGGTACTCCTGGGATCGTTTCCATAAAAATTGCTGGTCCTTCATTTAATGATTTCAGCATTTCTTCAGATAAATCGTGGAAACTGATGAATTCAAGAAACCGCTCCCTCCATTGAACATATTCCCCTCTGTATAAGATTGGGGGTTTGGTTTCTGATCCCATAGCAAGTGCATCTTTAGACATGATGATTGTTTGTTGGGAAACTTTGACCAAGATCAAATGAACTCCGAATGAGATTGAAATATTTGATCACACCTTGAAACACAGATTAGTACTGAAATCTACAACACAATGACTTGTTAGTAGCAATAAGCAGTTTAACTCAAGCAGTGAATTGTGTTTGGATTAATGTGTATGACAAACTTGAATGATTCGTGTGTTATGAGTGAAACTTGAATGAATGTAGTGTGAAACTTGATTTTGTCTTTTACCAAACTCGATTGATTCTTTGATCAAACTCGAATGTGTGTTTGATCAAACTCGAATCAAGTATATGAAATTCACTCTCGAATGAGTCTTCTGTTAAACACGAATGAATGTTATACAAAACTCGAATGAGTGTTTTGTAAAACTCGAATCAATGTTATAGAAAACTCGAATGTGTCTGTTGCAAAACTCGAGTGAATACAACTTGAATGGGTCTTTTATAAATCTCGAATGGGCTTTATATAAAACTCGAATCTGTCTTATATAAAACTCGAATGAGTCTTATATAAAACTCGAATTGGTCTTATACAAAACTCGAAAGAGTCTTGTATAAAACTCGATTTAGTCTTATATAAAACTCGAATTGTTCTGAAATTCTAGTTGTCAACTCGAATATTACAGTTTGGCAACTCGAGTAATAGTAAGACAACTCGAATAACAAAACTAACCGACTCGATTAACTAAGATCCCCGACTCGATTAACTAAGACACCCGACTCGATTAACTGTTATATTCAACTCGATTTACACACAAGATGTGTATAATTCGAGTTTCTTAGAATTTACAGTTTTTCAATTCTTAAATTCAGATTAAATCCAAATTTTACCCAATTTCATTCAAATTGTAATCGAAGGTAAGGTTTTTGAATACAAACACTTTTTGTAAAGCACTTTTATGCAAAAATGGATCTAAACCAGACTTTTTTCAATGAAACAGTACCGGTTTTTGAACTTTTCAAAATTTCAGAAAATTGCTCAGATCTTTTTCTGTGTTTTGAAAATCAAATCAAGTTTGTATTCAGTGGATTCGTCTTTGAAACCTGAACCTTCGATCCAATTAACACTTTGAATGATCAACAAAATCAAAACCCCTAGTGATTTTAGGGTTTTTCCGAAAAATACTCAAGAACACGAAGAACAGATTCAATCTCAAACAGAATAATTCATTCCTAAGTCTCTGATACCAATTGTGAAAAGTAGTTTCTACCAATTCAATCAACAATATGCAATTAATAAGAACAAAGAATTTAATCAAAACTAACCGAATGATTTGATTGAAGAACTTGATGATTACACAATGATGAACTGGAATATTCTTCTTCGTACAGAGCTACTGTTCTCTAAATCAAATGCGTACAAAAGATATTTCTGACAGATCTGACCGATTCCTCTATTTTAGAAAGTCAACATGACTATTTATACAAAATTACAAACTATAAGGAAATTACACATTAAGTCCCTAGACTTTGAAGTTTCATCAACTAAAACATATTCCAACAATTATAATTTGAAATTCTAAATTTCCGAATTCCTTAAAATAGCCACCAAATTCTTAACTTCCATTTAAATAAAGATTCAATCTTTATTTTATCCTCACAACCACTTAATAAAAATTATATTAACTTAATAAAATGAAATTATCAATAACTGAATAAAGCAACCAACATTTATAATTAATCCAAATGCAATCCAACTTAATTATATTAAATTAAAAATTTAAACTAATAAACCTCAAATACAATAATTTAAATATTAGGATGTTACATTAGTGATCGCGGATCACATTCTGTAATCAGCAGTTGGAGAAAGTCCTGAAACGCTATGGAGTGAATCACAGGCTCTCGACGCCATATCACCTGCAAACGAGTGGGAAAGTCGAGAACACGAATAGAGGACTTAAACGTATTCTCGAGCGCACTGTTGGCTACAACCCCAAATTGTGGTCCGACAAGCTTGAAGATGCGTTGTGGGCATTCCATACTGCCTACAAAACTCCTACTGGCACGACACCGTTTCGAATGGTTTATGGCAAGGCATGCCATCTTCCTCTTGAAATCGAGCACAAGGCATTCTGGGCCTTGAAAAATGCAAATCTCGGTTATCATGAGGCAGGAAAACACCGGTTTCTCCAGTTGAACGAGTTAGACGAGTTGAGGCTCCAAGCCTAGGATAACTCACGATTATATAAGGAGAGATCAAAGGTGTTGCATGATAGTCGTCTGAAGACTATCAAGGAGTTCAGACCAGGGGACAAAGTTCTATTATTTAAATCTCGTCTGAAACTCACTCCGGGTAAGCTGAAATCATGCTGGACTGGTCCTTATACAGTCATTAAAGCTTCTCATTCTGGTTTCGTTGATCTCCATTCTGACAGTGGCTCTTTTCGCGTTAACGGTCATCGTTTGAAGTTATACAATGAGGCAGAAGGGCCCGAACAAGAGGAGGTCATGGACACCTTCCCCAAATAATTAATTTTAGGGGTGAGTCGAGCTCAGGACTCGAAAATATACAAGGCGCTCTCGGGAGGCAGCCCGAATCTCTGTTTCCTTAAGTTTTATTTTAGTTATTGTTATCTTGCATTATCTTACCTATTTTTGATTTTATTCGTGTGTTTAGTCTAATGTGTGTTGCTTCTGTTTTTACAAGTTTTATGCTTTTCTTTATCATGTGTGTTTTTTCAGTTATTGATGCTTGCTGCTGTGATTTGACATCTACCGTCACTGTCTCATGTTATTGCTGCTAACCCCAAGGGAGTATTGTTCCTTTACTCTCCCTTTTCTTTCCATTTTAATTGTGCTCTATCTGTGATTGCATTGGGGACAATGCAAAATTTTAAGTGTGGGAAGGGTCGGTGGTTAAATACTTTAACCATTGTTTGTCTTGTTAGTATATCATCTCTATGCACTTTAATTTCTTTTATGTTAGCAAGTTCATACACATCATTTGCATAGTGATGCTTAAATAAGTGAGAGTTTGTCTGTGAAAAGCGTTTGTCTTTAACATCATCGGTGAGCTTAGCTTTCATGTTGCAGTGTCTGTGGCTTTTTGCTGATTTTTAACTATTTTCTTGATCACTATGAGCTCTAATGGCCTGGAAATTGCAAAAAGTCTTGCATGTTATGTTAATCCCTGGGTTTATTGTCAGCGCGTTGGTATCCTTAGATACCATCTTAATTTACAAACAGCTGAATTCTTACAAAATAGGTTGAGATTGATATTTTTAAAAAAAGTGATTAAGTAACTAAATGTGGCCTTTGGTTCTCGAACAAGTAAACTTCGAGGGGTGTTCTACATCTGATCACCTAAAACCATCTGGTTTGGGATCGGTCAAGTAGAAAGTTTGTTACATGGGATCCATCGAAAGTCATAGGTTTCTTGAATACAAAAAGAAAAAAAAAGAAAAAACAAAACAAAAAAAAGCTGAGAAATCATCAATAAGCCTTGAGTCAGAAAAGTTTGAAGGGAAAAGTTTAATAAAGTATGCAAGGATGAGTATTTTGCAGGTCAGATGGGTTTAGTCAAGTGATTTTTGAATTCTTTTGGAGTCAGTGAAACATTAGAGCGGATCGGTACACAAACATGTGCATGAATCTAAGTTATCCTGTGTTTGTTGAAGTTGAGTTATTTTTGCAAGCGTCCACTTTAACTGTTTGAGCTTCATATGCGTCTGAGTAGTGTATGCTTGTTTAATGTGTTTCTTTTGAGATGATTTGCTTGAGGACAAACAAAGTTTAAGGTGCTGTTTGATTGCATAAGAGATTAATTGTCTGATGTCTGATTCCACTTCTGCTTGATGAGATGTGGTCCTGATAAGATACTAAGATCTGATAAAAGAATTCAATAAGTCTGTTTGTTTTATAAATTATCTGATTCTGTTATTTTTATTAATTTTACATATTAATTCCCAAAACCAAACAGATATCATTGATTAAAGTCAAATATCAAGTAAGAATAATATCATTGAATCAAAGTGATCTATGTAAACATTTAATATCATTCAAATAACATTAACAAGATTTAAGTAAGAAACCAATTCAAGTTTATAAGTTATAATCAAGTAACATAAACGCATTCAATAAACATATAACCAACATGCTTTCAAGAATCAAATAACAATTAAAGTTTATAAGTTATAATCAAGTTTATAAGGTTACGTTTATTAACTTCCAAATGACTTAAGTTTATAAGTTATATAGGTATGTTATTGAAAAATAATAAATTTTATCAAAAAGTGTTGGAATATTTCTCGTTATAATAAATATGGTAAGAGGTAGGGTAGGGGTGGGGTAGGTTGAGGGTGGGGTGGGGTAAATAGGGTAGGGTAATGGTGTAGGGTTAGGGTGGGTAGGTTGAGGGGTAAGGTGGGTGGGGATGGGTAGATTTGAGGGGTAGGGTAGGGGTGAGGTGGGTAGGTTTAAGGGGTAAGGGTGGGAAGAGATAGGGGTAGGGTGGGGTGGCATAAGGAAGGGTGAGGTGGGGTGGGTAGGTTTGATGGGTTAGTGTAGGGGTAGGATAGAGTGGGATAGGGTAAGTATGGGAGTGGGGTGGGTAGGGTTAAGGGTGGAGATGGGGACGGGGTGGTATAAGTAAGTTAAGGGTAGTTAGGGTAGGGTGAGATTAGGTGGTTGAGGGTAGGGTATGTTGAGGGTGGGGTGGGGTAGGGGGTTTAGCATAGGATAGGGTAGGGTAGGGGTAGGGTGGGTGAGGTAAGGTATGGGGTAAAGGTATGGGTGGGGTGGGAGAGACGTGAATCTTTTTTGGTGTGATAAGTGGTGATAAGAAGCATATCAAAGTCTTGACCTGATAAGACATGATAAGAGAATTTTGACTATTATGTCTTCTGCATATCAAACGCACTTATCAGTATTTCCTCTTACCGAATAAGAGGTTAACTCTGATAAGAGCCTGATAAGTGGCTATCAAACACCCCTAAGTGTGGGAAGTTTTGATATTATCTTATTTATTTATATATTTATTCAACAATATCATTCTTTTTATGCGCTTAAACATATAAGTTTTGATGCAAAAAGTTCATTTTCTTGTCATTTTTATTTGCAGGTTTAATTGGGTACAAGACAAAAAAATAAGATGATTATGTGGGCTTAAAGTGAAAAATATGAGAACATACAAGCAGGTCCAAAAAAGTTCAAGATTTGAGCCTCTCCAAGTCCAATACCCAACGGACCAAAGTCCATATTTATTTTATTAGTCCATTAGGGTTTTGGATGGATTTATTTTTATTTTATTTAAATGAGCCGCACGGAGGTGATTAGGGAGCATGGAATATATATATTTCTTTTGTTTTTTGGTTTTGGAGCGTAGAGGATTTGGCAGAAAACAACATTGAGTATTTATTTTATATATATTTTTTGTTTTTGTCTTTTGCGGTGGTGGCGAGAACAAGAAAATATGAGGAGAGCAGCAAAGCAAAATTGGACATTTTTATAATTTTTTTTAATATTGGTTTCTTCTGCTGTGAGGCGGCGCAAAAAGGAATACAGCACCAAACATTTGTGTGCAGAAGAGGTAGCCAACATCAACAAACTTTTAGTTGATTTATTTATATGTAAGAAAAAACGAACATTATTTGGGAACTTTCTGTTTTTTTTTTCTAAAGTAATTATGTTTGGTTTCAGTGTTAATTTATTGTTGTTAGTTATTATCTTAATTATGGGCTAAATTTATTTTATTTGTCATTGATTAACGAACCCTAGATCTAAGTTTAGTTTTTATCATTGATTGAGTTTTGTTTATGCCTAGTCGTGAACCTTGAATTTTTTTTTCTTAACAATTATTGAGTTATTTGCCATTACATTTGTCATGTTCTGAAATTATGACTTGCGTGTGTATTTGTTTTATCTGATTGTTTGCTTGTTCTGGAATTATGACGGTTGCATGCAGTTAGGATAGACAATTATTCTTAAATGATGATAATTGAAACTGCTTCTCTAGTAACTCAGTTAAAAGTTTGAGTTCAATTCACCAATAACGAGAGTTAGCGTGTTTTGAATAAGATTGGGTTATAATTGGATTAGTAGGGTTAATGGTCTATGTTAGTTCGAAATTTCTTAGAAACTCTATCAATTAATTGCAGTTTTGGAACAAACCAAATCTAGGGGGAGTGATTCAATAACGAATACCTTTTAGTTATTTGACTTTATTCTCATAGTTAGTTATTTCGTAGTCGTTCTAAATTTTCGTTATTTATTATTCCTTGTTATTTTAGTTCTAGTAATTTTGTTTACTTTGTCGTGTCAACGGTATCCAACAAATCTAAAAACAAAACCCCTCTTTTACTCGTTTCCATTTTGTCTATTTTTTTTTTTTTGCTAGAGTAATTTTAATTAGTATAAATTGCATTTTCTGTTCCCTGTGGAGACGATCTTGGTATTACCAGTTTATATCGGGTACACTTGCCCAAGAGTTTATCGGTCGATTTGGTCAGATTAGAGTTTATAAATTTAAGGCTGATATTTTCGTATCAAGGGGCGGCGGGCGGTGGCAGGGGGAGAAGGAGAAGAAGAGGGGTGGCGGAGACAGGATGGGAGGAGAGGGCGGCGGCGGGCTGGGAGAAGTAGAGATCAGCGGCGACGACGGGGTGCGAGAAGGAGAGGGCAGCGGCGGCAAGGTGGGGAGAAGGAGAGGACGGCTGCGTCGGCAACGTGGGGAGTACAATAGGGCGGTGGCGCTGGCAAGGTGGGGAGAATGAGAGGGCGGCGGTTGGGTGGGGAGAAGAGAGGCTGTTGCGTGTGTTTGGGAGGATGAGGGAGAGAATGACTGATTAGGGTTGAGTGTATAATCAACAAAAAATATTTTACTTACCCAATGAGTCCCCAATAAGTGATATTTTTCACTTATTACTTGTTTTATAAGAATGTACTTATCACCCTATTTCACTTACCGAATAAGTGATTGGGGTTTATAAGTGCTTATTACCCCCAAAAGAACACCCCATTACTTTGAGTATTAAAAACAATTTTTTTTTTTGTAGTGTAAATATACCATTAAAAGTAGGGTTATTATCGAAAAAGCATCCGAACTTTTATGATTTTTTCGGTTTAACCACTCAATTTTTTCCAACCGATGAAAACACTAAACTTTTCATTTTTTATTGCTTTGACCATTTACCCTGTTATCACAGGTGATTTGGTGACGTGTCAATTACGTGACCTTTTTATCATTGAAAAAACCACTCGAACTTTTAAGATTTTTTTGGTTTGACCATCATCCTCTTAAACTAAAAACTAAAACTCCGAGAACCGATAATTCAATGTAATCAAACATATCTTTTCATATTTTTATCAATAAACAGTAATATATCAAATTAAAATCAATTCATTTTTATTTTTAAGTTTTTTCAAGATTTTATAAACACCAAAAATAAACTCAATTTAAGTTTCAAAATTGCTTATGAAATTTTATAATAAAATTTTAGTTTTTAATTTTCTATTATTATTTATTTTTAAAAAATTTATTTAATTATATTATTACTATCGTGATTACTATTTAATTTATAAAATTTATTTATTTACGATCATTTAGAACATTCAAACCCTAACAAACTTGATGAACACCACAAAACCTTAGAGAATCAAAATGATTAGAATCTGTTTGGATTAACCCAATGATAAAGAAGAACCGATGAAGTAGAAGATGACGATAATAAAGAAGCAGAAGAGATCAATGAAACATTGTTGTTGATAAAAGCAATATGATGATGAAAAAACAGAGAATCAGTTTTCTTAAAATAATGTTTATTTTAATCATTTGATGAACATCAATTAAATTAGAGATTAGATCACGAAAAAGTAATAGAGTGGTTAAAGAAAAAGAATTATGAAAGTTTGAATGGTTTTTTTGATAAAAAATTCTAATTCATAACAACAATTTTGACTGGTCAAACATGTTACCGGTCAAAAATGAATGGCTAAACCAATAAATTCGACAGTATAGTGATTAAACTAATAGAAAATAAAAAATGTAGTGATTTGATCGGTTGAGAAAAAAATTGAATGCTTAAACCGAAAAAATCATATAAGTTCGGATGGTTTATTCGATAATAACCCTTAAAAGTATTATGAAATACAATATGAGCGCATAATATTTTTTTCATCCATGACTACTTTACCTATTAAAATCTATCTTCCAAATATTTGTATTACAATTTACTAATTTTGATATTTGTAAGCTTTCAAAATTGATAAGACAATCATAAATTGAATAAAACAAATGTTCTAAAGTTTGTCCAAAAGTATAAATAGTGAAAGTTCAGGGGCTGTAACGAAAACCACAAGCATGTTATCTTGGTGATCGGTCGCCTCCTATTGCTAGCCACAACTCCACAACCCACTTTGAACCCGATTTTTACGTTGTTTAGCTTCAAATTTATGCCGGAATCTTTTTATTATCCATACTTTGATTAATATTCATTGGTGTAAGTTAATCAAGAGATCAAACAACGACTGTTTGACTTTTTGAAACTTCTAACAACGAAGAAAACAATGTCGAAATCAGTTATATATTACGTCGACCCTCTAAAGTGAAAGATAAATTGACTAAAACTCCTCATATTCATGATGGAGTGAAGATTCCTGTTAAAGCGACATTTATACCATATTGTACCTTAAAAGTCTCAGGCGACCTTGCATCGAAACAATAACGTCGAACCAAAACAAAACTCCAACATTGAACCGAATACTGTACTCTCCAATGAATCGCAAAGATGTTGGTGCATATTATACCGTGTAATTAGTAATGTATTTTGTCAATTAATTCTGCTAATCATTAAATTAATTCTTGATGAAATGAAATGAAGAATTGATGTAAATATCATTTTGTTGCATTTACCGTCCAACAAAAAAAAACGCACTACTTTAATTTTATCATCTTTTACTTTTTTTTTTTTTACAGTCGATCAATATTTATTTATATATAATTATCATACGTCAAAAAGTGGAATTTAAGTTAATTAGAAATTTCTTAGAGTGAAGGAGTATATACCTTTCCCGATCCCACTATTCTGTACATCTCAGCGTCAAATTAAATTTTATCTCTCCATCTTTCCTACATTTCTAAGATGGAAATACCCATATGAGAAAATGACGTCAAATAGTTGTGAACTTTTGAGTTTGTACTCATTTATGTAGTGTACTTTTTTTGTGCACATTTGATAGTCAAACTTTCAAAAATGTTTCAATTAGGTAGTTGGGTGACTTGGAAACACCAACCGGTCACCATGCTTACGTGGACGGGTTTTTCAAGAAAAATGACATCAAATAGATATGTACTTTTAAGTTTGTACACATTTATGTTGTGTACTTTTCTTTTGTGCACATTTAGTCGTCAAACTTTTAAAAGTGTTTCAATTAAGTAGTTGCGTTACCTAGAAATCGATACCAACTGGTTATGATTCTTATGTGGACATATTTTATGACATAGAATTAAGGGAGAATTTCATATATATCCTTGTAAATTTTTAATATTACGCATAAATCCTTACAAATTTCTTATTACATATATACCCTTCTAAATATTTAAATCTCACGTATATATCCAAATGACTATTTTAAATTTATTTTATCATTTAAAAAAATTTTGTATACCTAAACTACCATTTTTAATTCCAACAAAAATAAATTAGAAAAATAAAGAAATATCATTTTCTAATTTAATTCAATAATAAATTAATTAAAAATGATATATAATAATTTTTAAATGATGTAATTAAATTTAAAATAGGCATTTGGATATATATATATATATGTAAGATTTAAAGGTTTAGAAAGATATATATGTAATTAGAACGTTTGTAAGGGTATATACGTAATATTGAAAGTTTACAAGGATATATATGGAATTCTTCCTAGAATTAATGACTCTTAAACACTGTACTTACCAAATTCAAAACATATCATTTCCACTTGATAGATATCATTTTTAAGAGTTGAAAGTATATTGTTATAAAATGAAAGCATATTTTATCAATTTGATACATAATTTGTTTATGAATCTTTTTATAGTTTTATAGAAAAAATAAACCATCTTAGGTTTTTTTAATATTAAATTATAAAAAATATGTCCACATAAACAAAGTAACCGGTTAATATCGATTTTTAGGTAACTCAACTACTTAATTGAAACACTTTTAAAAATTTGACTACTAAATGTGTACAAAAGAAAAGTACACAACATAAATGTGTACAAACATAAAAGTACATAGCTATTTGATGTCATTTTTCTTGAAAAACTCATCCACGTAAGGATGGTGACCGGTTGGTGCCGGTTTCCAAGTCACCCAACTACCTAATTGAAATATTTTTGAAAGTTTGACTACCAAATGTGCACAAAAAAAAGTACACTACATATATGAGTACAAACTCAAAAGTACACAACTATTTGACGTCATTTTCCCTACCCATATTTCTAAACCTTTCTTTCTTAATTTTTTTAAAAGATATTCATTTTAATTAACAAAATAATTAAAACTAAAATATTTTATTTTATAAATATTTAAAACTATTACATAATTAAATTTTTAACGTTACGCAATTAAAATAAAAATGCATAAGAATAAATAAAAACTAAAATTACAAAACTAAAATTACAAAAACTAAATGAACATAAAAAAATTACAAACTAGTCGTTTATAAATTTAGTATTTAGAAAATTACAGTATGTTTCACAAGATTTGATCGAAGGTTATTATGTGTTTCTTGATTACGAATCCATCACAATAAAAATATAATGAAAGTAAAATAGTAAAAGAGAGTAAAATAGAAGTTGAGAGATGTATAGATTGAAATGTATGAGAGTGAAATATATGAAAATAGTGTTTTTATATAGTGAAAAAAAAATTTTAAAAGAAAAGCACAAGTCGTGGAAAGATGTGTAAGCCGAGACAGGAGAGTAATAAAGTCGTGGCTGTGAGAGGGGGACGATGTAGCCGAACCGGGGTGATGAGGTAGAAGGCCTCCCCGCCCAGCGGAGAGGGTACTCCCTTCTCCCTCATGGTTTTTGGAGGTTTAAATTAAAGAAGTAATGAATTAATTTTTTTTTTTTTAACTTCTCTTAAAATTATACCTAGCTGATGGTATTTATCATTCCTCGGTATAAGTATTAGATTTCTAACATTTCACAACTCGTATTGACATAAAATACAATTCCATACCATGTATTTTACTTTTAAATTTTAATTTTTTTAGATTTCATTCTGTGAGCCAATCAATTCAATTTACGGTGTTGTGGCCAAATTACTTGTGGGCAATATTCCTATTTGCACCATATCGGCTAAAATTCTAAATGACTCTTTATAATTCAAATTCATGCAAACATATAGGTGTGTATAAAACATAGAATTGTTCTTTGAAATTGACCAAAATATTTTAACTGTTACCAAACGTTGCATTCTTTCTCAAAATTTTGCACTCCACATTTCTCGGTAAACGCATGAAATTGATACTGTTCCGTTCCAAAAAAAGAGGGTGTTTGGATTTGCGTTTGAAAAAGTGCTGTAGCGTTTTGATAACTAATAATCAGATAACAGCCGTAATAAAAAGTGTTGCCGGAAATGTAGTGTTTGGTTTAGCTTCTGCTGTTTGCCATCGTAATTATCAAATAATCAGTTTTTAAAGTGTTTGGAGTTGCGCTTTCACTTGTAAAATGACCAAATAATCAATTATTAAACAAATAAGCTACATTTTTTAACTTATGAAAAAATGTGGTAGGATTAACTCTAAACGCAAATAATCACTTATTAACGTATGCAATCCAGACACTTTAAACTACTTATTTGCGTTATTGTAAATTTGTAACGTAATAAGCTAATAATCTTGATCATAACGCAATACCAAACACCCTCTAAATATTCTTCAAAGGCTCGGACAAAAAGAAATAGTTCTAAGAATTTATAATAATTACAAATAATCAATTAAAATAACAGTTTTACGTTTATTTAAAATTTACTGTTACTTAATAATTACTTTTAAAAGGGTAACTTTTATAGACCTAACATTTATGGGTATAATTGAAATCATATTAAAATTATAAAAAATAGGGATATTTGTGCAAAAACTTTCAATTTGAATCATTGTGTGATTAAAATCCCAATCATTTTTCATTGCACAAAAAATCTCCAACCGGCAAAATCTAATGGAACTGAGATATTACTGGTTTTAACTGATTGAAAGTCACAGGTCATTGTCGGTCATTGCCGACAAGTAATCAGTGACTGACTACTGGAATTTTATCAAAAAAGTAAATTCCAACAAAAAAACACAGATTTAAAGAAATAAATAAAAAAATATGATTTTGAAACATAAAACACAGACAATGACTTTGCTAGAAAAAATGTTCATCGAAGACGAATGACTGGTCAACATATTGCAACCGGATCATCAGGTTGCAAGTCATTATGTTTGAAAAAAAAACCTCATTTTGATAAGTTTTTGTTGGGGTTCTTTTGTACAATTAAAAATGATTAAAGGTTTTAATCACAAAAATGATTCAAACTTATGAGTTTTTTGCACAAATATTCTTAAAAATATATGTATATATATGAGGCTAAAATAGAAGAAAAAAGAAAAAATATATATCAAAGAACCATTTAATACGTTTGATGTGCATTGGGAATATCATGGACCACAAAGAAAATATGTACAAAGTCCTTGGACCACAAGACCACGAACTCAGGAAGAGTCTTGGTAAACTTGAGTTTGGCAGGGACTTAAACAGTTAAACATGCGTGTTCAACACGGTACACTGAAGATATGTTTAACAAGATTATTAGCTAGTGAAGTTTTTTGGAAGCTATAGCTATACATAATTTGAGGTTTTAGTGTTATAAATATGTTTGGTTAAATTAGCTGTAAATGTAACTTTTAACGATAAAGATATAAAAAGACTGATGCTACATTCAATTTTGATTTGAACACCTTGGTACTAAAGCTGGCTAACACATATCGGCTTTAGTTGACTATGGATGCAACTAATGTAACGAATACACATGCAACACATATAACACCTCTAAGCCTAACGAACTCCCGTTATCTGCTCTCTCTCAACAAAATTGAATTTTAGCAAGCATCAAGTTAAACATGATAATGTGTGAAATTGGAAGCATCTAAGTCTTATTTCATGATTAATTTCAAGGTAGAATCCGATTTAATTGGATTTTCATTGAGTTTTGGGGATTGGTTCTTGCATGGACCGATTGGAAATTTAGAATTAAATTTATGGATGCATGTATAAATTAACAGATTTGTACCAATCATCTAAGTGCATTGAAGCTTTATTGGAACAATTATCAAAATTATATTCAAGCTAGAGGTACGCCAATTTCATTTTTAGTGTGTGCGTGAACTGGGATCCAGTGGCGGATCTAGAAAAAATTACCACTGGTGGCACAAAAGAAAGACCAATATATATACCAACATATATATCAAATGAAAAGTATGATTCCATTAAAGAAGTAAACAGTGTATCTTTTATAGTTGTTCTCTGTGACTTTTCATGGTTTGAAATTGATTATCTTGATGCATCGTTTCATAGTAGATATCAAGTTCATGCTCAGCTAAATTTCTTTTCATATCACTGAAGGAGTAAGAAAATACTCCAAATTTCTTGACTTAGATCCTAAGAAAGGTATATCATATCAATTGAATCTATAATTGAAACTAAAGGAGTAGATTTAAGAAGTGGAGCAATGTTAGAACCACTTAGATTCTCTATTACCGGATGATAAATTTTATTCTAAAATTTTATCCAAATTTCAATAAATACTTTATAAAACACTTAAACACACAGAGCAAGTATCAACAAACTAAGTAAACATTTAGAATTAAGTAATTAACAAAGAAAGTATCAATTAACTAAAGTCTTGAACACATAAACATTTAGAATTCACAGATTCATAAAGCGAATATCAAACTTACAGAAGTATCAATAAACAAAGCAAAACAAGTATAAATTAAAAAACATAAGTATCAATCTTATAGAAGTTAGAACTTGGAAGAAGAAATTTGGGCTCTACAAATGGGTCCTCTATGTAATCACTAGTGGGCTGGTGGCACTATAATTCTCCATTGGTGTCACTCTATAAAAGCCTAAAAAAATTTCTATATATTGTGCCTAATTGACTAGTGGCCTGGGCCACCACCAGCCAAAGCCTCTATCCGCCAGTGCTGGGATCATCACACAGTGGTTAAATCGGCCAATGTTAGTCCATATATGTGTTGTAATGTCAAATTGAGTTCAAAACATGTTGTAAATAGTTTATGACATGTTTACCAATAGATTTCAATCATAGGACATGCACAAAATTGAAATCCGAGTAAAATGGATAAAACTCGCACTCCACCTGATAATTTCGTATTACAATTGAGTTGGAAATCCAAAAAATTTATGTACTTGAATTGAGCCAGTGAATTATCAAATCCGAGATTAGGTACAGAGTTCTAAAATCCAAACTCAGCATACTTAGCAAAATCATCACAAGTAACAAAATCTCGGAGTTTAACCTTGACCGAGATTTTAGAAATCTCAGAATGCTTCTGGGTCTGTGTTTCACAATCTCAGAACACTATTTGGTCTGAAATTCCCTGCAATCTTGGACCTCTACTGAGTCCGAGATTTTGGTATGAAATTCAAACTAGTTCATAAAGTAAGCTAATATCAGCATATTTAACTTAGAAGTTTATATGTGCATAATATGGGGTATAAATACAGATTCATAGCCATTTGCGAAGCAGTAAACACATAAATTAAAGCATATATGTTAGACATTATAGTTTTTGTAACTCAGGCAATTATGCTTATTTGTAAATGTTAGTTCAATTTCAATCAATAGCAACAAGATCAAACACAAATAATAAGGTTCAATGTTGGTTGAACGCTTGTATTACTAGATAAAAAAGTGGTTACACTACATGAACAAGAAATTACAATCTATCAAGCGTCTTTACAAAAAGCTATTTATACATACAACTGAAACTTTGAACATAATACAATTTACCCTTAGAGTTGGTTTTCAAACAAAAATAAATTATACCCAACAATCACCCCCTTTGGAAACCATAGTCTAGAAAGCTTCTCTAAACCTAGTCTACGTTCAATCTTCTGATCACTATTTTGTTGCTCAACCATATATCAATTTTTGTACAACATCTGCCATTAGCAACCTCTCCTTCTTGGGCATCACATGTTTCGTTCTCTTTACTCTATCTTCATCAAGTATCCCTTTTAATGTTGTCATCATCATCTTTAATGTAACATCTGAATACTTATGAAGCTCTGTAATCATCATACTCTTCTTCTTTCTATCTTTATTCAATTAAATCACCCTCAGAATAGGATCTTGAACAAGCTGATAAACTCTACAGCTTTCAATGTTAACCAAATCTCTATTCGGAGTAGTTACATTGGTTCTTCTCATACCTCTCTCCACTCCAATATGAAAATCTTGAACAAGCATCATGTCCATCTTTGTATGCATAAAGTGAAACACACTCTTTAGTGCAAACTTGTAATTTTCCTTGTGTTTACTTTTGCACAGCTCATCAAACAAATCATCCTCATCTTCTAAAATCCATTTAAAGAAATCTGCTTCAGTTAAAATGTACTCTTTCTGATTACTTCTCTACACAGTAAACTTTGGGTAGAATACATGCTCAAACCTTTGTTTCTCATCTCTTTTTAGCTTTATAATCCTTGATAGATTCCAAACTTTATCGATTTGCTGACTTTTATTTGATAAAAACCTAGCATAATTAACAAGATTGGGCATGTTCGATTCAATCGCTCTAAAGAGTTTCAGAAATGTCATTGGTGCCTGCTTCTTCCAAAATATCTTATTTAATAAAGTAATCATCAAGATATGGCAAGTGGTTTCTCTTCCTTGTATATTCATCTTTTTTATTTTTACTCAACCTCAACACTTTCTGCTTATTCAACTTCTGGTACAATTCTTCTTGATTCAACAGATTTAGCACATCATCAATCTCTCTCCTCAACTTAACTTGATAGCTCTTCTCAAACTATGTTCCATATGTGACTCTTCAGCTAAAACGAACTTATCAAGAAATTGTTCAAGTAATTCTTCATCACTAACTCTTACTTCATAAACACAATCTTAGGTTCACCAATGAAAACCAATGGAATATCTTCATCTTCTTCCACTTTCACAGTCACATGCTTCTTGTTAGTAACATCATATCTTGTAACTGTTTTCATCAACTTCTTTGTCTTAGGATTATATTAAAGGCCAATCAACTTAATTAAATTGTGATAATGCTCAACTACCTTAGGCTTTTTAACCTGTGATCTTTTTTGTTCAGTCTTAAATTCTTCTTCTAGAACATCCTTCACCAACTCTTCCTCATCTACAATCTTTTCAACAATCATTGCTCTCTCATCAATTGTAAATTCTTCTTTTGTTTCAGAATTACCACCCTCTTCCGCATCAAGTTTCTATTTTCCACAAAACTATAAAAACTCACAGCTTCTAAATAATGAAATATAAGAGGAGTTGGATTTAGCACTTATTCTGCAACCACAATTTGTAACTCTTCCTCTTGTGCGCCTTTCTCATTAGATTCTTCAGTTTTCCCTTCAGTTTCATCAGTCTGAGTCTCCGATGATGGATGAACTTTAGTAGTCAAGTCTTGGTCTCTTCTACCCCTTATGATGATCACCCGAATCATGATCATCATGTTTTGTTTTGTACCAAGAGCTTGAGATCTACAATTTTCTTCAAGTATGGAGAACCTTTCAGATAATATTGATAAAGCTTGAACAACCGTTGCTTCCAGATTCGACATTCTCGCATTCTTTTTGACAAACTAGTCATGATAATACTCTATAAACTCCAAAATAGATATAACATGCTCTTGCTCACTTACTTCACTAGCCTTTACAACTAATTTTCCCTTTACTAACCTTTGTAACAACTGAAATTTTGCATTCATCTTGTTGAATCTTTGGCCCATATTTTCAATAACTGAGCATATAGCCTCCTCCAAATGATTTCTCATATGAAACTCGGGTAAAGTAACAGTAGAATCAAGTTCATGAAGAACTTCTATTGTCAAAACAATTGAACTAGACAATAGAGCATCTGTGTGGCCTGCACTAAGAGTTGACATGATAGTAGAACTCGCAGGACTTCCACCTAATCCTTGTAAAGAAACGGATGTTTCTACTATGGATGTTCAGACGAGTACATAGACTACTACCATACTTGTTTCCAAAGAAACTAACTCAAGTGTTCTACTTGGCCCTACAGATTGCGTAGAAGTGAAAGTCATAGACTGGGGTAGTGGTCTAATGATTTCAATAACGCAAGGATCCAAATGACCTCTAGATAGATCATGTGTAAAATCCCCTTGAGAAAGTGAAACAAATCCTTGTTAAGGACTTGAAAGGCCATGTGGGATTTGTGCATGCACCAGTGGGACGCTGGTGTCTTCTTCAATGCTACTCCTCAAAGGAGAACTAACATCAGATGTGGCTTCCCAGAAGTATAAAGGCTGGTTAGGATCCTCCTATTCTTCTGATTCTTTCTTTCTTCTTTCCCTCTCAGCTTTTTCAACTCCCCCTCATCTCTTCTTACTCTCTTTCACCTAACTAATGTGGTAGGATCCACATCATCACCTCCTTGTTTGTCGTCATCATCATTATCATCATCATCTCCACTAATAATACAAAATTTCACCTTTGAATCCAAAGGTCCTTCTCTCTCCCCTTCACCCTGTAAGAGCCATATTTCTTAAAGGTCTTAAGACTAGGCTCCAGTGGCAATGCAATATCAATAAAAAAACTAAGATAATAATTAATAGTGTGAAACTAATGTTAATTACAAACAGATACAAATTTTAAGTAGTATGGTACAGACTTCTAGACTATTACATCAAAGCACAAAATATAAACTAGCCCGGTATCTCAGAGCTCTATCATCAGTCAAATACCAAGGTGTTGAAACAGGTTCTAAGCCATTTCAAGCTCTTTCTCAAACCTGACCTATGAACTAGGCTAGCCAATAATTTGCCTTTGCCTGAAAAATAATGCAACAGCGGGTGATCTAAGTGGATTTGGCTAGCAGAACAAAAGAATGAAGAAAGCCTAAGTTATACCAAATACCACTGGTAGTGTACCAGTCGTAGATAGTATAGCTAGAAGCTGACCTCGGGAATTATCGAACTCAGGGAACGGCTAATAGAAATGAGATACCAATACTTAGATGTTTGCTAATATCTAGCCACTGAAAAGGATGAGGATGATTCTAATCCTAAATATTTAAACTAACTAGCCGAATAATAAAGATACAAAGCTATCAAACTAAAAACAGGGAAAACATCAGATATATTAAAAGCAACACTCACTTGGATACATCTTTTAGGATTAATGGAGTAAATAGGTGAATAAACACTTAAGATGTTATTGGTCAAAGAAAAGTAAGTTAGAATTTAATCCAACTGTTTTAATCTTTGAAGTTCAAAAGTTTGTAAACTTTGTGTGAAGACCTCCACTTACGGGGCAGTCCTCAGCGTCTAGGTCCCACATTTATGCAATGCGATATCAATCATAACTAAGATAGAGTAATTAAGTTGCGGAATTATGAATTACAGTACAAACATTTAGGATAAGTTCAATACAATTTTAGTACGAGTTACAGTTTTCAAATTAAACTATTAATGGGTACAAACTAGTCTAATACATGTCATCATAAAATCAAAGCAAATCTACCCAGACCACCAAAATTTATCATCTTCAAAGCTGTACCAAAAGGGGTCGTTGGAGTAGTGGTCTATGAAAATCTTCACTTGATCTTTGGTGACCTAAGAACTAGGTCCGGTAGGTGCTTTCCCTTTATCTTTTCCTGTAAAAAGGTTTAACAAAAACTATAAGCAATGCCTAGTGAGAATATAGATTTATCAGATTACATGCATTTCAACAAGCGGATAGTGGGTATCTAGCATGATATATCTTGACTGCCGCTACAGCCACGCATGATTGAGACATCGTAATCAAAGTTGAATGATGTCCAGGCCATGCTCACGCTTTTAGTAGAAGCTATCCACTCAATACTGGGCTAGCTACCATCAAACATCATGGGGGGAGCATAGGAGTAATCAATACCAAGTTCAATAGAACTGGTGACATAGCAAGGTCTAGAACAATAGACCGACAAGGCTAATCATGCTAAGCTGAATCAATACATCAAAGATACGAGCAATGATGAAAGCATAAATAAAAAAGGTCATGATAGCAATATCAACTTATAACAATAACTGAATTGAATTGTAAGTACAATGTATGCAGAATTATAAGTCAAATAGCCATCATGATCCATAGGGCATCACCGAACCATGGTGAGCACAGGTCACAATCCACCCAAGCATAAATGAATGCCAAGATAAACTATCATCAACAATATGTCTCAACCGGAATCAAACATGTGAAACTGAATATATATAACCCACAGGTAACTGTATTTAGATTGAGCTGTTGACTTTATCAAGCAGATTTCTCCACCACCTGAGTTATCTCAGGATTTAATCTTTGACTTTCTGGACTTTGGCTTGACTTTATAAACTTTGACCCACTTTCAATAACTTTAAACTTTAATACTTTGTTCAGAATTTATCTGAACTTGTCCAGAATTTATCATTTGCAAGAACGTTAACTTTAAAGCTTTCATAACTTATCATATCATATCACTTTAAGTTGAATCATTATCGAACTTTGAATTTAATTGACTTGATTCTGATAACTCATAATATTTTCAAATGTACTTTATGCCCAAAACTCACATATAAGTATATTACACACACTTACTTAAAAATGATAAGGCTCTTATTTATTATTTTAAAACCATCCGAATTCGGATCAATGCTCATCCGAGATTTGGAATCCGAGTTTGATCATCCAAGATGGGTCCCATCCGAATTCGGATCCGACACTTGGGGAAATTTTCCAGATTTCTTCAAACGCTTTACACGTATTTTGTAACTGAAAATTATTAATATCAGTATAAATGCACTCTTTTAACACTTTTAACATAAAAACATCAAATAAAACATACCAAGTTAGCTTCTTTTTGACTGTTTTCAATAGTCCATCGAACACACACAAAAACACATAGTAATTTCGAAAATCATATTTATAGTTCGAATCTGAGGATGAAGTTTAATATATTACTTCTTTAGTACTCTATTTACACTAATCCATGAGAATATATAACATGCAACAATATTCGTGTCCAAGATCTTAGATCCGGGTCTCTAAATAAAAAGAACACCAAAGCTTCAAATTTTGAAATTTTAAGTAAACCTTACCTTGAATGTTGGTGGATTTTTGTTTCTTGAGGATTGCTTGTTAATTTCTTTGTCTTGATGATTTTGTTGCAAGAATTTGGGATGAATTTGAGAAGATGAAGATGACGAAACCGTAGCGTTAAGAGAGAGAGAGAGAGAGAGAGTAAATTGAGTTTTCTTTAATGTGATAAATGAGCATTAAATCTCATTTTTAATATATATATTTAACAGGTTTGTTAAATCTACAATTTAACCCCTACACTTATGCATATTACATCTCTTTTATTTTTTTTATCATCTAAATAATTCATAACATATATTCTACTTAATTAAATAATTCCATTACTTAATTAAATTACAATACAAATAATGTAATTAAATTACATTATTGAATCAAATACAGAAATTTAAAATTGGGTTAAAAGCTAGGTTGTTACAGAATGGGCTCCACCACGCACAAACTTTGTCCTCGAAGTTAGCTAAGTTCGAACAGACTCGGATATGTAGCTTTCATCACATCTGTTGATTCCCAAGACTGATGCGAACCTTTGTGGTGTTTCCACTGAACGAGCACCATCTGTATCTCTTTATTTCGAAGCTTTTTGGTCTTCAAGTCCAGAATACATTCTGGCTCTTCAACCATGCGAAGCTTTTCATCAATTTGCAGATCAACATGTGGTATCTGCACTTCTCTTTCATCAGCTAAGCTCTTTCGCAGATGACTAACATGGGATACCGGATGTATTCCCGCTAAGTCTATTGGCAATTCAAGATGATAGAACTGATTCCCTATCTTTTCAACAATCTTGAATGGACCAATAAATCTAGGAGCTAGTTTGTTTCGCTTTATAAATCGAACCACATTCTTTTTTGGGGATACTTTCAGCATCATCCAATCGTTGACCACAAAACTGATAGATCTGTGACGATTATCGTAGTAAGACTTCTGCCTGCTCTGTGCTTCAAGGATATTCTTTCTAACAAGTTGAATCTTCTCATGAGTCAACTATAGAAGGGCAAGACCCGCTAATGGCGATTCACCTGTTTCGCGCCAACAGGTGGGAGTTCTGCACTTTTGTTCGTATAAAGCTTCAAAAGGAGCCATCTTGATAGTGGGATGAACACTATTGTTGTATGAGAATTCTACCAAAGGCAAATGGTCATCCTAATTACCACCCAGATCAAGAATGCTGGCACGGAGCATATCTTCGAGAATTAAGATAGTGCATTCACTTTGGCCATCTGCATCAGGGTGATAAGTTGTACACATAGAGATTCGAGTACACATCCCGTCTTGCAGCACTTTCCAAAATCTTGAAGTGAAACGACTATCACGATTAGAAACGATAGACTTCGGCACACCATGACGAGAAATGACTTCAGTGATGTACATCTGTGCCAGTCTATCAAGAGTATAAGTCTCCTTCATCGGTATGAAGTGAGCTGACTTCGTTAAACGATTCACGACTACCCAGACGGAGTCGTGCTGTCTCTTGGTTTTAGGCAATGTCGTAATAAAATCCATGGTTATATACTCTCACTTCCACTTAGGAACTGGTAGTGGTTGTGTTAGGCACAAAAAGACCTCAGTCAAACCTGTTATACATCTGAGGGGGAGATTTTATAATCAATCCTGTTGATGCATTTGAAGGTTGAATTTAAGGCCTGTTATATGCCTTATTGAAACCTGAAAATGATTTGCAATATCAGTCTAAAGCTGTTCTATATGTTGCATGTGTTGCAACTAAGACAGTTTGTCCAAGCTGCTCTGTCTGCTGAACAGGCTGGACATAAACTGTCTACGCTGCTCTACACTGTTGAGCAGCTTGGGCATTTTTAAAGTGTTCTGTTCTTTGTGAACAGAACCTGTTCTTTGTGAACAGGCTAAACACTTTATGGAATTTGTTTCCAAGTCATCATGTATTGTTTTTGACTACAAGATCAGTTACAAAGTCGAAGACAAAGTGGAAAACAGAACTGCTCAGCCTGCCCACGCTGTTCTGTAACATGAAGACAAAAGGATATTTGAAAAAGGGTGACAGACCTTTTTCTTATATCAAAATAGGCCTTTACAGGGAAGAAAGACGCAAAGTTGACATTCCTAAATTAGTTAAAGGCAATGCAACAGTAGACAAAGTAAAAAGACAAAAGTTCTGCACATGTGAAGACAAGTCTGCTTTTCAGAAAAGTGCAGAAAAGGTTATGTTGTCTTTTCAACAAGACTTTTCCTTTTCATTCTGTCCAATGAAGATGTTTCTCTGAGATCCTCTAAGTGAGTATAAAAGGAAGCTTCTAAGGTCAGAAAGATAGGTGAAGAAAGCTAAGTGCTTAAACCAAGAGTGAACGTGCAAGTGTGATCTTCATGCATGCAAGTCTTCTGTAAAACAGCATCTGTGTGTCTAAGCTGTTTTACCTAAGCTGTTCCTTAAGTCTTGTAAACACAGTGAGTGCTTCTTAGTGAGTGTATTCATTGTATACTAGTTCGAGTCTGTCTCAGATAGTAAGCATACTGTTGTATCTGTCATCTCAGCTTGAACTATTCCGCATTCAAGCTTGGCTTGAACTATTCCGCATTCAAGCTTGTTTGTAATTAACAAATTGTTGATAATACATACAAACATTGAGAAAAGAGTGTGTAGTTTTTAAATTGCTGTATTCACCCCCCCCTCTACAGCTTATAACTATATACTCTGGGAACCTCTCGGGACCTACAACTGGTATCAGAGCAGTTTAGAGTGTGTGTCATTCTAGATCTCTCATTCTCCCAAGTTTCCATGGACAACAGTGCTGCAAATTCTTCTTACTATGACAATGGCTCTATGGGCAAGCCTCCAAAATTTAATCATCAAAATTTCTCTGGTTGGAAGTGCAGAATGATGCTCTACTTAGAGAATCTGGATGTACAACTGCCAGAGATAGTGATGGAGGGTCCCTATGTGCCAACCTCTGTTACTACTATAACTCCAGCGGTTGAAGGAGCTGCCCCTGAAATCAGGACCTTTGAGAAAGCTAAAGCTCAATGGTCTGATGAAGACAAGAGATTGGTGGCTCTGGATGCAAAGGCCAGAAACAACCTGGTCATTTCTCTCCCTGATGATGTGTTCAAGCAGGTGGAGAAAATGAAGACAGCAAAGGAGATGTGGGATACTTTGTGTACCGTCTATGATGGAGCCACAATCACACTGGACAATAGGATCAACAATCTTGTTAGACAGTATGAACTCTTCTTTGCTAAACCAAAGGAGACTCTCACTGAAACCTACACCAGGTTCACTGCTTTAGTGAATGATCTCAAAGCTGTTGGGATCACCAAGGACAGTCTTACTCTGGTGAACAAATTTCTGGACATTTTACCTGAAGAATGGAACTACTTCTCAACAATCCTAAGGAACTCAGGTACTATCAGAAGTATGGATCTGGTCAATCTGTATGGATCCTTACTGAATGATGAACAGTCAAGGCAACAAAAGAGAAATGCCTTGGAAATGTCCAGAAGAGGTGCAGCCTTTGTGGCTAGTGTGAGACAGCCTGTAAATCAGGTGAGTGATGTGTTCATTCAACCTGATCAACAGGATGATGAAAAGGAGGGAGGTGTCAGATGAAGAAATGCTGCAGATCTGCTGAAACAAGATGATTGAGCAATGGATAGCCATGCTTGTCAAAAGGTTCAACAAGAAAAGGTTGGAAGAAATATGCTGCAAGGAGGTGCAGTGCGGTTGGCAAAAAGAAGCATTTGACAAAATCCAAAGCTGAGTGCTTCAAGTGTGCAAAAGCTGGTTTCACATAGCTGCTGACTGTGTGTCAAAAGCTGTTGGTCAGTCATCCAAACCCAACAAGACTAACAAGGATGATGGCTATAGGGTTAAGTACCTTATGGCCATGGCTAAGCTGAGAAAATTGGAAAACTCTGTGTCTTCCAATCGCCAAAAGGGACTCATGGCAGAGACATGTGACTGGGAGGAATCTGATTCATCATCTGATGAAGAAGATAATCAATGTCTGATGGCCAACACTAATGTCCCATCAA
>JAANYP010007449.1:0-11321 GCA_020465985.1 Centrapalus pauciflorus
GGTGCAACAAAGTTCAACTTAATTACCTTTTTGCCAATAAAATCTGATCCATTGAAATGAATGGAGGTTCCCAAGTTGCACAATCCATACAGGTTCCCCATAAAACCTATATATATATATATATACACACAGACACACACACACACACACACACACACACACACACATATATATATATATATATACAATATATATATATATATATATATATATATATATATATAGGATCATTGCAGAAGCTTAATTTAGTGTAGAACTGTAGAACTAATATCATTCGTAGATTAGATTAATCTAATGGTCTTGATTAAAAAGTCAAGTTTGGAATTAGTGAAAAAGAAGATTGGTATTAATAATATTTTAATTCAGGTAAAAAAAAGGAAAGGATTGGAAATAAGAAAAAGATTGACATTAGCAAAATAAATATCATTTTTCTTTAAATAAAAATAACTTTAAAATGATTAATTTTTAAATCAAAAAAATTATACCATAAAAACGAGAATTTTATACTCTTTAAAACGAGATCGGTTATGATATATTTTTTTCGAAAAAAATTTACGTGTAAATTTTTCGTAAAAAATTTTCTACCCAGACCACGATGCAATATAGTATGACGAGATCATTTAGTGTCGAATGAACACTTGACAACGTCGATGCAACACTGCATATTCATTGAATATTAAGAGAGCCAAAATAATGGTCAAAATTAGTAGTCAAAGTTGGTGAATTTAACGAGAACGGTCATGATATATTTTTTTTTAAAAATTTTACGTGTTAATTTTTCGTAAATTTTTTTTACCCAGACGACCATTCAATATATTATATAAAGATCATTCAATGTGGAATTACAGTTTATATCACATATTCAACGTCGAAGTGATACTATATCATATATGCAACACTGCATGTACATTATATATTAAAAGAGTCAAAATTGGTCAAAGTGGACAGTCAAACTTGGTAGGCTATTATTAATTCAATGTTAATTTGCATAATTACCATATTATCCCTAGTGTTATATTATAATCCAATGGTTTAGATTCGTTCTATAGTTCTGCACTAAATTAAGGTTCTGCAATGATCCCAACCCTATATATATATATATATATATATATATATATATATATATATATATATATATATATATATATATATATATATATATATATAGAGAGAGAGAGAGAGAGAGAGAGTCAGGTTCAAATAAGTACCTCTCGAAATCAAGTGCACCCGAAAGTACTAACCTTAAAAAAAATTTTAAATTTTATTTTCACATAACCATGTTCAATTTAATGTTATACGCATGATATATGAATTTGGCATAGATTCACACTTCCTGTATCCTTAAAAATTATGTGAATGCTCAATGCATATTTATGTGAATGGTCATCCATGTGAATGTGAATGGTGTGAATGACCATTCACATGATCTTTTTTTTTTTACCATTCACAAGATTTATGATGTTGCTCCTTTTGAAAAACAGTCTTATAATGTTGTCTTATATATGTTTATTCAAAAAAATATGTGAATGATCATTCACATTAGGGTACGCTGAGTACGCTGGAATCTCGTAGGTACGCTGATGAACCTGATTCTCTCTCTCTCTCTCTCTCTCTCTCTCTCTCTCTCTCTATATATATATATATATATATATATATATATATATATATATATATATATATATATATATATATATATATATATATATATATATATATGTATGTATATCTAAAATTCTGATTCATTTTATTTTTGTATGATATTGCATTAGGATCGAGAACATCGGTCTTTTAATAAGAATCATAAACAAGAAAGAAAAGAAGAATGAGTCAGCAAGTTGCAACTAATTATAATCAAAGAGCAAAAACGAAATGTGTATGTGCAATTCTATGTTAGTTCACATCAATCTATGTTTTCATGTATTATTTGATTCTCAATTAGAGTATATTGGTTTACACTAAACTTTGTTGTGTATGCTAGAAAATCGACATATATTACTATTTCTTTTCTAGCTGCTTTTGTAATGGTGTAATGATTGGTTAAGTTGTAGCAAAGTTATTTTTTTTTTTTTCAAAAATAACGAGTATGAATCGTTGCTAAAGTCAAGTGATACATTTGTTGATAACATCTAAGTAGCAAGGAAAAAAGTTTAGTTGCTAACATATAATAGTTGCTAAATATGTAAATTAGCAACGACAATACCTTTTTGTAGCTTTAGCAACCAAAACATAAATTCGTTGCTAATTAATATGGCAACGATTAAATGAATTTCGTTGCTAAATAAATTTAGCATCAGTCGTTTTTGTCGGGGGTGGATCCATGTTGATGTCTGGGTCAAACGACTCCGATAAATTTTTTTATTTTACGTGTTATTTATATAATCAAAAGAAATTTAACCCGTGTGATATTTGAAGTTCGACCTCAATAGTCTTGTTAGTGTTTATAAATTTTACTCATAAAAAAATTTGTTACAAAATGTAAGAAAATATATCAAAACCTAATAGTTTGTTACTCATTAAAAGAATAATCTAAAAATATATGTGTATTGAACCTTCATTAATTGGGTTAATTAATTGTTAGATACTTCACGTCTGGGCATGGACTAAGAATATATCGTTAGTTTTATTGTTACTTATTTGTTGTTTGTAATAATTTTCTTTTTTGATTTAGTCTCGTATGTATTTGAGACTTTAGGTTTTTAATAATTAACATTAAGTTAAATTTGATTAATTGTTTTAGTTCATTAAACAACATGAATCGATTTTGAATTTTTTTTAGCAAAATCTGAATTTTTATTAAGTTAAAGACCTCCTAATACATATTCACAAATTTTACAAGAAATTATTCAATTCAATTGGTGATGAATGATTGAGTGACTGTTGCACTTGCCCCATAGAGAAACAGTTACTCAATGTTTGAGACGTTTATGTAATAACTTGTTTTCAAAAGTTGAAAACTCATAGGAGATAATTGTATAATCAAATTTCATTTAGTTTGTAACGATTAATGAATTGTAACATTTACGTATTTCTTTTACTATGCAATCAAGATAAATTGACCCGAATTTTGGAGGTGTAAATTTTTGTTATAGAACCACGAACACTCATACTGTCACATCACGATAAATTCCGACCCCTATAAAAACTTTCTGACATCATTTAGCAACGAAAATTAATGGACTATCAACGAAAAATAGTCGTTGCTACTTGCAATTTTCTAGTAGTGCACACGACTTAAAAAATATGTGAGTAAATTACAAATTTCATCCCTGTTGTTAGTTCTAAATCGGATGGTTTCGTCAATTATCTATAATAACTATATAAATCATCCATATATATTAAGAGTGTTGCACGTTATTCATCCTTGGTTCGTTATGTTTGACGGCCTAGGTGTTAAATAATTCAAAATGATGTTTATGACCTTTTCAAATATATGTTTTTGGTCCCTAAGCTTTGTAACTAGTTTCTTCTTTGGTCCTTATATTTATGTTTTTATTTGTAGTATTACAAAAGTATTATACGTATTTATGATTCTAATTGTAATTTACTCTAAATACAACCATGGTCTATGATTAACATTTAAGACAAACTAGTTTATATACCCACGTACAACATGGATTTTAATTTAAAAATAATAATGTTATTAATTTGTAGGATAAATATTAAAAATATTTTTTTTCACATTTATAGTATCTACTTATACAACATAATAAATTTAAATATATAATCAAATTCAAATTTGAGTTTCATATTAGATAAGATTTAGTTTAGATTTAGATTTGATTAGATATCATTTAACTTAATTTTAATATACATTAATACATTAATTATAAGATTTGAAAAACATAAATTCCAAATGGCAGTAGGAGGTGACGCCACATGGCAATAGCATGCGACGACACGTGGCAAATAGTTAGTCTTTTAATAGTATAGATAGATAGATTATATATTTATATATATTAGTAAAGTAAAATGTTTTTCGACATGTGTCATTCTCTTGATGAAGCAAAATCTCATTTTCCCGCCTAATTTTTCTAATTTAGTTTTTCCATTTATACAAGTTAATTAATTGAAATAAAACTACAATAATGACTTTTTTCTATTTTATTCTTTGTAACCATAACTATGGTAATTCATATTTTTTTAAAGTATTGTAAATTTAAATAACAAAAATTATGTTAAATCGTTAACACTGTTTTATAATTCAATCACTATATTTTAATATTTTATTTTAAAAGTATACTGAACTAAATATTTAAATGTATCATTCGGAAATATTTTCTTTTTTCAAATTTTATTATAAACTCTTACTTTTAATATACTCTTAAGTTATTTCTTTTTAACATATATTTTATTTAAAATATCCACATATACATGTGTCAACAAACGCAGTACCAATAAATGAGTAAATAATATGTCACGTGTCGTCCTCATTTGATTTGTCATGTGTCGCGCTCTACTTTTTACATTTCATTTAGTAAATTTTAATTTATATTTTAAAGCATATCATTTCTATTCAAACCGATCTTAATAATTAATTAAATAAATTCTATTATTCTTAAAATAATTTTATTATACGTTGTTATAAATATTTGGTTTTTAAATTAACCTGTTTAATACATGAGTATTGATCTAGTATATTAATAAAGCAAAATGTTTAATGACACATGTCAAAATTTCAAATAATCAAAATTTTATTTTCCCTCCTAATTTTCCTAAAATAACTCTTTCAATTTATTCTTTTAATTACTTTTGAAAATCAAATACTAATTACTATTTAATTTAACCACTGTTGATGAAAGTCAATATAATTAAATGTTTTAAATTTTAAAATTTATTTTCATTGATTTTGATATGAAATTATGTTACCAACTGTTTCTTAAAAAAATTATAAGTTTTATATATGAGAGTGTGATATGAAATTATTTATTACTATGAAATAAAATAAATATTGTATATTATAATATATAATAATGGATCATATAATCGATACATTACAATGTTATTATATTGAAAAAAATATTTTTTATTATAAATATAATCATTTTCTGATATTGACTATATGTTTAACATAATTAGCTTATAACAATTTGAATATTATATGATTTGACTTTAATAAATTTTATGTTATTTTAGTGTCAATATTTTATTATATTTATATAACACTTTATGTTATTTTAGTGTCAATAATTTATTAATATATAGATTAGTCTTATATATTTTTTAAGAATAATTTTTTTTTTTATTAAATGTACTCATATGTGGGTTGCTTAACTAGTTTTAATAATTTTATAATTTGATTTGATTGGTAAGTCAATTACATGTAAAAACATGTAGAAAATTAATGACTACACCTATAAAAATATAAAATATGTAAAGTAAATCCCACAAAAATATAAAATATATAAATGATGATGACACCCATATGTCTATATTATTTTTTTAGATAATAATGAACATTTATTTTGTTTGCACTTTTATCTAAAGGTTTTGGAGATCTTGAGTTTTTTTTTTTTTAAAATCTATATATATACTTATTATTTCATGGGATATAACTTATGCATTTAATATTCTTCTGGATATCTTAATCAAATTCTAACATTATTTGACACATAATTTGATTTATTAATCAAATCAAATTAAATATTATAAAATTTTAGTAGTTTTAGAGTGTGTTTTTTTTAATCTATGTTTTTACAGAATCTATTACACACACACACAAATATATATATATATATATATATATATATATATATATATATATATATATATATATATATATATATATATATATATATATATATATATATATATGGGATCAATGCAGAACCTAAATTTAGTGTAGAACTGTAGAACCAATATCGTCCATAGATTAGAATAATCTAATGGTCTTGATTAAAAGAGTTAAGTTTGGAATTAGTGAAAAAAATATTGGTAATAGTGATATTTTAATTCTTGGAGGGGTAAAAAAGGAAAAGATTGGAAATAGCAAAAAGATTGACATTAGCAAAATAAATATCCTTTTTCTTTAAATTAAAATAACATTAATATTATTAATTTTTAAATCAAAAAAATTATACCATAAAAACGAGAATTTTATACTCTTTAAAACGAGACCGGTCATGATATATTTTTTTCGAAAAAATTTTACGTGTTTATTTTTCGTAAAAAAAAAATTACCCAGACCACGATGCAATATATTATGGTGAGATAATGAGATCATTCGATATCGAATGAACACTTTGATATCGTATATTTAACGTCAATGCAACACTGCATATACGCTCATTATTAACAGAGCTAAAATAATAGTCACAATTAGTACTCAAAGTTGGTGGATTTAACGAGAACGGTTATGATATATATTTTTTATTTTTCGTAAAAAAATTTTTACCCAGACCACGATGCAATATATCATGGTGAGATCAGAGATCATTCGATATCGAATCAACACTTTGATATCGTATATTTAACGTCAATGCAACATTGCATATACGTTCATTACTAACAGAGCCAAAATAATAGTCACAATTAGTAGTCAAAGTTGGTGGATTTAACGAGAACGGTTATGATATATATTTTTTTATTTTTCGTAAAATTTTTTTTACCCGGACCACGATGCAATATATCATGGTGAGATCATGAGATCATTCGATATCGAATGAACACTTTGATACCGTATATTTAACGTCGATGCAACACTACATATGCGTTCATTATTAACAGAGATAAATAATAGTCAAAATTAGTAGTCAAAGTTGGTGGATTTAACGAGAACGGTCATGAATATATATTTTTTTGAAAAAAATTTTACGTGTTTATTTTTCGTAAATTTTTTTTACCCATACGACCATTCGATGTCGAATGAACACTTTGATATCGTATATTTAACGTCGATGCAACACTGGATGTCCATTATATATTAAAAGAGTAAAAAAAAAAGCCAAAGTGTACAGTCAAACTTGGTAGGCTGCTATTAATTCAATGTTAATCGTATAATTACCATCTTATCCCTAGTGTTATATTATAATCTAGTGGTTTAGATTGGTTCTATGGTTCTGCACTAAATTAAGGTTCTGCAATGATCCCAACCCTCTATATATATATATATATATATATATATATATATATATATATATATATATATATATATATATATATATATATATATATATATATATATATAACGTGAGAACCACTAAAAGTGCACAAATTTGTACATCTAATGCACAAATTTAAAAATGACATTTATAACTTAAAACCATTATTGGTCTTCAATATTAATAAATATCATGAAATATAAGATTAAAATTACATTTAAAATTTAAATTCACCACTAAATACACAAATTCGAACATTAAATGCACAAATTCGTACATAAAGTTAACAAAATTAGCATGATATGCGTAAATATTATATGAAATGCATAAATTTATCAAATGTTTAAATTTTAACATCAAATGCATAATTTTATGCATTAAATTCACAAATTTTAAAATGGTTCTCACGTTTTCATGAAAATAATGAGTTTTTACCGGAACGTTACCCAACCCTGTATATATATAATGTTTTAATGGGCATCATCAAATTTTAACATATTTTAACTACATTTATTAAACTTACATTACTAAATCAATATACCAATAAAAACACTTTAAAATATGTTAAAATTTGATGATACCCATTAAAAAATTATATATATATATATATATATATATATATATATATATATATATATATATATATATATATATATATATATATATTAGATTCTGTAAAAACATAAATTTAAAAAAACTAACTCTAAAACTACTAAAATTTTATAATATTTAATCTAATTAGATTTAATAAACGAGCCCGAGCTCTAGGTTTAACAGGTCCGAGATCGGCTCGGCTCGTTTACACCCCTAGAAATAATAAATATATAGATTAAAAAACTAAAAATTTCCAAAACTCTTACATAAAAATGCTAAGAAAATAAATGTTCATTATTATAAAAAAATGATATAGACATATGGGTGTCATTATCATTTGTACATTTTACATTTTTGTGGGATTTAATTTGTACATTTTATATTTCTATATGTGTCATCATTAATTTTCTACGTGTTTTTACATTTAATTGGTTTTCTAATCAAATCAAATTATAAAATTATTTAATTTGTCTTAAGTGCAAATCATTACCCATGGTTGTATTTTGAGTACATTACGATCAGAATCATAAATACGTGTAGTTATTTGGTTATAATACCAATAAAACATAAATTTTTGTATCCGGATATAATAATGAAATTTTTTAATAAACGTAATTATAGTAGTTTAGTTATAAATGTAGTTAGACTCTAATAGCATATATAAAAAAATAATCAAATAATAGTAATTAATTTATTAATCAAAAAAATAAAATTTCTTATAAGGACCAAGAAGAACCTAGTAACAAAGCTTAGGGATCAAAAACGTATATTTGAAAAGGATATAAACGTCATTTTGAATTATTTAACCCCTAGGCCGTTAAACTTAACGGACCAATGACGAATAACGTGCAAAACTCCAAAATATAATGATGATTTATGTACTTATTAAAGATAAATGACAAAACCTGCGAATTAGAACTAACCATAGTGACGAAATTTGTAATTTACTCAAAATATAAATTAAACTTGCTAACTATAAAATTATAGCTAACTGTATTTTCTTATCTGGGTCCGATATTGATAACTATAAAATTAATTAAACTTTATTAATCCATAAGTATGTAATAATTAGGGTAAATTATGCAAAAAAAAAACCATCAAAGTATAAAAAAATTTCGATTAAGTCTCCTTTTTATTTTTTTTCTACGTCCCTAAACCAATTAAAACTCATAGAAGCAGTATGGAGACTTATAAAAAGAAATGGGAACTTATTCAAAGAAATTTTATACTCTGATGGTTTATTGCATAATTTTCCCTAAAAATTAACTTACCACCTCCTTATACATAAGGGGTTTGTAAGAAAAATATTTAATTGCAAACGTCAGTTGCTCAAACTTGAAAGGAAGTTTAACTACAGTCTACAGCCTAGGGAGTTTCATTATATTTACTTTTTTTTATATATAAATATTATAAGGAAAATAAGTAAATTTTTCACAAGGATGATAAGATTACATAAATTGTGTTATTAAAAAGGCATTTATTTTCATTACTAAATGACAATATATATATAAAAGGAATTGAAATTCAAGTTAATGTATTATGAGATGTATCATTAATTACTACTTTTTATTAAATTAGTATTATTTTCATTAAATGTTTTATTCATCATTTCATTTGTTAGTTGACCACTTCTCGAGAGCCAACAGCGAGTCGTTGCTCGTTGTCAAGAAAAAGAGCAGGAGCCTTAAGGTAACCTTGTGATAATTTGAACTTTGAGGCTTTAATCTTGTTCCTTGTGTGTTTGATTTGGTTGTTTTTTTATCTTCTCAATCAACAATGATTCCTTTTCACTAGGCTTTATTGAACTTCAAAGAGCTTTCGAAAGGGTCGGGTTGGTTTAATGGGAAAAGAAGGACCGTGTTGTCATTGTGGAATTGACAGTAAGACTTTCCCTATCTATCAATCTAATTCATATTTGGTTTTTGTATGAGCGTATCAATTACATTTCTATGGTATTGACTTATTCTTTGTTGGCCTCAATCAAATCCATCATAATCAGATATGTCTTTTTTACTGAATGTGTTAAACCATTGAAGATTGATCGTTATGTAATAATGTACATATACTTGGATTGCTTATTTGAGATTGATTTTTCATAATAATGTATGAAATTGATTTAATGACATTAAATAGTTGCCTCAATTCTCGTAATTCGATTTGGTGAGTTTTGTTTGTGAAATGAAGCCAACACAAACATTAAATTGGGGTCGATTTTCAGTTGATTGTCATTGATACACTCCATCAATATTTGAAGCATATACCAAGGTCTTATTCTAATTTTTTAAGAGACAAGAACCTTGGTAAAAATACAAAATCAGTTTTGAATATTTAAAAATTTACCTCGTGAAAGAAATGTCTTAGAATGTATTTTGAACATCTATGTGGGGAATAATGAATAATTTTTTATTGACTAGCGGATTTATATGTCTGTCATTTGATGAGCTTTTAACAAAATAGGATATTCCTTCTATCCCTAAGAGTAACAATAGTAATAGGTTTATGAAAAGTTTGAGACCATATATGTATATGGAAATATAGTACTTTCAATTTAACCAAAAGACAAATTAGGTTAATGTTTAAGACCGTCTGTAATAGTTAAATATAGACACGGTCTTAGAAATGCCACCTTAGAATAGCAACAACAACAATATACTTAAGGGGCGTTTGGTTTGTGGATTTATTCACTGGAATTTACATTTAAAATCTTATGTTTGGTTCACACATTTCAGAAAGGATTCAAAATTCTCATAATTTCTTAGATCCTTTCATTATTTGTTAATTAAAAAGTCACCCACCCCCCTATGATTTTAAATCCCAGTTACATTGCATTCTTTACATTAACAAAAATTTCTTAAAAGATAATGCAGATTCGTCGTCGACAAAATCCAGGGGAATTAAAAGTTGCATAATACAAATCATTTGACAGAATGCAAATCCCATAGAAAACAATTTTTTGACCGAACGCCTCTTAAGTGTATTATGGAAATGCCAACTCATTTCACACTATCAATCTATAGTACTACTCATCACATTATCAAGCTACAACACTCTTCATTTATAACATTTTCTCTCAGAATCATAATATATTTATAACATTTTTCTCTCAGAATCATAATATATTTATTTATAATACATTTGAAACGATTTTTAATTGGGACCTATTTAAAATTTAATTATTAATTTTAATTAACTCCAAGACTTATATATATTGGTGGGACCCACTTTCTTTTGATACCATGTCATCTGCATGATTTGGGTATCAATATTTTTATGGGACCCACAAATGATATTCACCTATGCAATGAGGTGTATCATAAATGATATGCGACGTCTCATTATGATACGGTCATGATACTCTCAGAGTCTCATTTTCATGTTCTAATATCATTACAATCATCAATCCATAAACCAATATTTATGTTAACAAGACTTGCCAACAAATTTATAATACTTTAATAATACAATAACTTAATTTGATATTTAATTAAAATAAAAAACAATCAAAATAAACAAATTAACATGACGACCAATAGAAGTGAGAAAGCTCTCGGCATTTCTGACCTTGTTACTGACTTATCGGTTAGAACGAACGGTTTATAATTTCAATCCATTTGTCCGGAAAAATTAGAT
>JAANYP010007450.1:0-23261 GCA_020465985.1 Centrapalus pauciflorus
AATATATATATATATATATATATATATATATATATATATATATATATATATATATATATATATATATATATTCGTAAACATATGTAGTTCTCAAAATTATTTTAAAATTAATGGTAAGATTTTTGCATAAATATCTTGTATATAAAAATATTCAAGGTTACAATATTAGCCCGTACATGTAAAAAAAATTATAGGACGTACTCGAAGTTTCGGCACTATAATCACGTTTCCAACTCGGTTCAAAAACATCAACGAAATCAACAAATGTGAGTCTTCATAGCCTCTATTTTCACTATCTATTGGGGTGGAAATACGTGCTCTATTTTTATATGGACATCGAAACTGCTAAATTTCTTGTATGTATTACACGTGTTTTATATATTTAATTTCGATCTTGTGGCTTCTTTTGTAATAATTATTATTAGTTTATTTCCTTCTAATTCATTTTCTAGACTGTGTTAGTTGTTTCCTTTCTTTGACAAGTAAAGTGGGCATTTATGTAATAGGTTAAAGTTGCTTTTATTCCAATGTAAAAGTAGGTCGCCTAGGGTTTCACAATTGTGTAATATGAATTATCAATTCAGCCCCGCTTTAGTGAGAAAATATTCTCTGACATTTTCATCTTTATTCCTTGCAATCATAGAGTAATCATTCTATTTGTCTTTAATATTGGTGTGATTATTATACACGAGTACTGATTGTACTGGGAAATCATTTATAACAATTGGTAACAGAGCTCAGGAGGTGGATTTCAACTGATTCATAATCGGATTCTGCTGTGTTCTTCATTAAAAACTCACGGTTTGATCACTTTTCATCCTAATATTTCTGTTTTTCGTGTTTATTCATCCTATATTCATCTAGTATTCATCCTATAGTGATTTCGAGCTGTTTAGGTTCAATCAGTACGTGTTTTTGTCATCATAAATTTGATTATTGTCATCTAAAGATATGGGTTTTTTGTTCGGTTTTGGTCCCATATTAAGAGATTTTTAGGTGTTTTGGTGTATTTGAAGTACTTAAAAGTGTTTAAAATATTTTTCTAAACATTTAGAAATAATTTTTAGGATAAAAACTGCTAGTTTTAATTCTGTGAATATTCTGGAAAATCATAACTGTTGAAGTTCGGACCCTATTTCGGACCTCCTTGAACCTCATTTCTGTCCAATTCAGATCAAAATTCAGCTCATTTCGGACCAAAACTTAACAAACTTAGGACCCAATTTTAGACCATTCGAAGTTCTATTAAAGTATTTTTAAAACACTTAAAATTACTTGTGCTTAATTTTAAGTGTCCATCCGAACCTTACACTGTTCATCCGAGATTCGGTCCATCCGAATTTTTGTTCATCCGTGTTTGTTCAATCAGAATTCGGTCCATCACATTACCAATGGTTCATCCGAACTTCCGACCATCTGAATTCAACTGTTCATCAGAAGTTCAGACCATCCGAATTTTCAACATTTCATCTGAATTCGTACCAACCGAAACACTATTCATCTGAATTACTGTTCAACCGAGTTAATGTTCATCCAAACTTTTGGTAATCTGAATTTCAGTTTCCACCTCTAAGATCTCATTCTTTCTACTCAGCACTATAAACCATGTCCCGAGAGGCACTTGTCCTAGGATCTCAGAACAGACCACCTGTTCTATATCCTGATGAATACATGCAGTGGAAGTCCAGATTCATTAAATTCACCGGTATGCAACCAAATGGAAATCTAATGCTTCAATCCATAACCAAAGGCCCAGTCATCTATTATCGGGAAATAGCTGACAGGCCCGAAGACGACCCATCTAAAGTTGAACATGAACCTGCAAATGAGCCAGAGAGGGACAGACAGCATGCAAACAAAAGGACGGAGTATCTAATCTATCAAGCACTTCCCACTGATATCCTTGTTGGGGTGGACAGCAAGATGTCTGCCAAAGAGATGTGGGATGAACTCGAAGTTCAAATGCTGGGGGGCTGATTTGGATGACCGAGCTAAGATTGAGGAGGCTAAGGCGAAATTCACTGAGTTCAGAGCCAAAGACGGGGAGTCTCTTCAGGCCACATTCACCAGCATCTGTGTTGTTTTGAATGAGTTAAACAAACTGCCCATTAAGAAAGACAAGGATGACATCAACATCCAATTCTTAGCTTCCTTAGCCCCTGAATGGCAAGTTGCATGCTGGGCCACTAGAAGACTATTGGACATTCCAAATGTGTCTATAAAAGAGGTTTTCAAAGAACTGAAAAAGTATTAGGGAGATGTCGATCACCAAAAGCAGATGGCTAATCAGTTAGCATCCCTATTACTCTCTGCAAACACGGGCATCAATCCAGCTGATTCTCTGGCCCTTATCTCCAACAAGAACCTATCTACTGCATCCTATGCTCAACGTTCGACGTCATCTCAGTGTAGATATGCTTCACCCCCGCATGAGCCTTACGATGAAGAAGAGGCGATGATTCAAGAACAGATTGCCTTATGGACTAGTCGTCTACAACAAAGACGTAACAAGACAAACAATCAGCTTCGCTATGACACCCGCCCGCGGAGGTGTCTTCTGATGATAGGTGGGATGATATGAGAGATGACTACCGAATAGATGATAGGTTGGATGACTATAGAAGAGATGATACAGATGACCGTCGATATGAAAGGCGTGACGATAGAAGAGATGATCGACGAGAGGATAGACGAGACTACAATCGTAGAGATGATCGAAAGGGATGAAAGAAGGGAAGATCGAAGGGACTGTGACCGTAGAGACAACTGGAGAGATGACAGCCGGGAAGCTCGGAGAGCTGCCAAGAGGCCGGTTGAAAGGAGAGATGAAAGACCAAGAGCTGATGAGCCAAAAGGGAATTATGAACGTCTGTGCTATAAATGTGGAAAACCGGACCACTTTGCTCGGGAATGCAAAAAACAGTTTGAAAGACACGTTAGATATTATGAGCGGAAGCTGGAGGCCGCTAAAAGGAGATCTGATGCCCAAGAGGAAGAGGATGCGGATTCTGACGAAGAGGATGACAATGGAAAGAATTGCTACATGGTGGATCGTATTAAAATGGCTAACTATGCTATAACGTCAGATTCAGAATCAGACATGGCTGCTGAGGGGGAGACACACCAACAACCACCAGCATGTCTGATGGCCAGGTCTGGGGATCCTTAATGTTCCTCGTCAGATTCTTAGGCACATGAGGTACATTCCTTTTAAATTCCAAAGCATGTAAATAATTTATCTTTATATTCCTACAAAAATTTGTCAACATAAAATCAACAAATACATATATATATATATATATATATATATATATATATATATATATATATATATATATATATATATATATATATATATATATATATAAGTTTAAGGGTTGTGTCACAAAATTAAACTTCAATATTTTCTTAAATATCAGACATTTTCTAAAATAATTATATTTCAAACATACGTGTTTGAAATTCCTTTATTTTTAGAAAATATTTGTTATTTAAGTTTAAGGGTTGTGTCACAAAATTAAACTTCAATATTTTCTTATCTATGTACATTTCTTAATAATTAATGATCCTGACAACATGCTATATGAATTGTTCATCATTGAGTGGGACGCTAATTTATCCAGATTTCTCTGTATCTTAGGATGAATAGGTTCGAGAGTGTAAAAAGAAAAAGGAAATGTGTTTAATTGAGGGGGAGAACATTTTTAGGTTGTTACTTTATGTATTTTTTTTCATTTTTTAACTTCTCTATAATTTTAGGTGTTAGGTTGTTTAAATTTTTAAATTTTAATTTTAATGTCATATGTTAGAAAAACACAAAAAGATTTTGTTTGTTTTAAATATATCAAAAAGTCAAAAATATTTTTATTTTCTATTTTTGTCTTAACTTAATTTTTCAGAAAATCACAAAAATATTTATTATCTTCTTTATGTTAAAATTACTTATTATATTCTGTATTAATTTTTATTTTTCAAAGAAAATTCAGAAAAATACAAAAAGATGTTTAATTGGGCTCATTTCTTAGTTTTAATTTTTTGTAAAAAAAAAATTTGTTTGATTTTGTGTTTGGCCCAATTTGTTTTAAATTTTAAAACCGGATGGCCCAATGGTGGTGACATTTCATTCGGATCCCCATCCGACCCGACCCGCCCATGATTTAAATAGGCGGGTCAAAGCATTTCTTCTTCCTTAAGCATCTTCTCCCTCCTCTTTCTCTCTAAAACCGTCGACCACCACCGCTGACTCCTCCATTGCCCTCCATTCAAGCTCCAAAATACACCATTTTCTTTCGGTTTTTATTGCATTTCCGACCTTCTGCACTCTCAGGTAACTTCTTTTTTGTTTTATTTCAGTCTATAACAGGATAGACAGTTTCATACTCACACTTATCCCAGACTTATTACCAATGTTTTATATTGTAAACTCTGCTATTCTAACACTGCTGCATGTTTACAGGACTAATGGATCCCGAATTCATTCTAACCGTTCCCCATTCACCCCTCCCAAATAATAATGCCCAACTCCCCGAGGAATCCATTCTACCCCAATCCCAATATGTTGAGTTTGCCCCCCCCCCCCCCCCCCCCCCACAATTGGCAACTTGACATTTCCACCCTCCGCCGTGAAGCCGAGGATATGATGCAGCGTAGCAAATGGAAAAATAGACTAGTCTGTTGATTCAAAGAATTCCAGACTAACCTCTACCAAAAGTATGTTGATTCCGTAGAATGCCACACAATTGGACTTCAAACAACCGATTTTTGAACTCGGAAATTTGGAAAATATAAAAGTTTCTTGAATTTGAGAATCTGATTTCATACATAACTTCAACACAACCTAAATAGAAATAGGAAACTAAAAACGGGTCAAAAAACCCAGCGGGTCGACCCAGGAACTGAAAATAAAAACCCAAATAACCGAGAAAACTCATAAAAAATCCATAACTCTCATTCCGGGTTGAATTTGGGCCAAACGGTTGGGCAAAAAGCCTTCGGCGGAGACCCGAGTCAAAAGTTAGTGTCGTTTCCGTTTAGCCCCTTTTATTACTAGCCCTATCTTGGGCCTCCAGAAACAGAATGGGCCGATCATCTATACTTGGGCCTACATCAGGATATCTCCTTTGATATCCTCAAAGGCCACCCACTCTTCTACTCCCGAACCACCGCTATATTTGTACCTTCCATATACCTCCAACAATTCTGGCATCATCTTACTTTCGTGTCTGATGCCGAACCCCACTTCACATCTACCGTAGACTGCATTCCAGTCAAAATCACCCAAGAAGCCATCCGCGACATTCTCTGCCTCCCTACTGAAGCCTTTTTCTCTCTAGATATGCCTTTGCACCCATCCCTTCCCTTCTAGAAACCCTTGATGAAATAAAATCACTCGGATATGATGGCCCGCTCTAAAAGCCATCTGAATTCAGAGCAAAACATCTTCAAGCACACTGGAGAGTCCTATTCGACATCATTAACAAATGTTTCACCGGGAAATATTCAGGATGTGACTCTGCTTCAATCCAAGTTCTTTCAATGTTTTCCGCATTCGCGTTTGACCGACATTATGACTTCGCGACATTCCTTTTCAAGGAATTGAAAAGAGCTATTCTAGAGAAAAGAACAAAGCGCGGGCGTAAGTACGCCATGGACAAGGACGATGACATTTATGAGCGTCCAGAAGCAGACGTATATGTCACCGCCGCACTTCAATGATTAAACATCCCAAAGGCAAATCCCAGTGTACCGGTAATGACTATTGCACTGTCATTGTTACAACAAGCTGTTCAAAGCGAGCGGGTAACGAAATATATAAGGGTTTTCTATCCGGATGAGGCTCAGTCAGAACCGACTGAGCCTAACCGGTCTCGAACCGGCTTGAATCTGCCGTTATCGAGCTACAGTGCCGTCCTCAGGCTGACTCTTATAAAAGAAAACAGTATGATTACGACGAACCTGATCGCCATGTGGGGGAGAAGCGTCAGAGAGTTCAGTCTGAGGACCTAATGATGATTGTAGGGGGAGAAGAATCAGAGGGAGCAAATGTTCAAGGGTATGGGGAAAAAGGATCAGAGGTTCATGAAATGTTAGAAGACGAGCCTATGGTTGAAGGCCCAGCTCCTTTAGATCCGATGTCGGCTATGGTGGAATATGGGCCTATCTTTGAAAAGGTCGAAATCATATTAGTGTCTGATACAGACTCTTATATTGACGAAGACTATCCTCTAATTACTCCAAAGCATGAACCCGAATCACCACAGAAATCATCATCCTCATATGAATTCTTGAATTTTGCACCCTGTGTACCGTAACAAGATATATTATCCTCTATCCAAGCTCCTCTCCTACTCCCAAAGTCCAAAGTCCTCGCAAAGTCCAAACAATACCCCAACCTCAAACCCGGGAACCAAAGTCTTCAGGCCCTAGAACTGTGGATTCTTTTGATACTAGGCCTGAAGAACCTGGCTTCCACGATGAAAGGGATCTATATTGGGTTAGCTGATATTCAAAAGGTGGGGTACATGATTTACCCGAGGAATTAAAGGAAGAGCTAAGGTAGGAACGAAGGGGAAAAATTGTTAAACTACTTGAAGCCCCTCCGGCTAAACTAGAAGAACCCCTTATTCAAGGCCTAAAAGATTTTTTGAGAAAATTTCTAGCAAAGCAGTTTCATAATCCCTTTTTGGAAGAAAGATTTTAAATGGTGTTCAGGAACAGGCCTGGGTCTTTCAGCAGACGCTTACTAATGGAACTAACCAATGTATCAAAAGCTAAACAGGCAGAGTATAATCAGATGATGCTCCGGGAGAAAAGGCCAAAGGATAAATATTGGTCAAAGTCAAAGATCGTAAAGCTTGTCAGGATTACATATGTATAAGAGTGCTCGAGTGTTCAATCCTGCATTCGAGGTTCTCCGACAAGATGGAATAGTTCAGGATCTGCATGAAAAGGACCTAGACTTCGTGAACGTAGACGACGTTGAGTATTTGCACGATACATTGAAAAACAGAATCAAGAAACGTCTAACTCACATGACAGCGGTTGCCGACATTACCAGAAGCATGAATCGCAGCTCCATTGTGATGTGCTTTAGAGACTTTCAAATGGAGATTGAGAGTGTGTTGGTTAAAGTAGGTCTAAGAGCTCCAGAGCAAAACATCTTTCTACTAGACCACTACCCAGCGTTCAAAGTTTTATTGGGGGGCAGCCGGGAATCATATTTTTGAATAAAAAAGGACTAAAAATATTTATGCGCTTTGAGGATTTACCTTGTTACTCCAATAGAACTATCAGATTAGTCAGAGCCGAGCTCACCAAAAGAATAGAAGAAAACGATGCTCAGAGAAATCCTGAACTTAAACGCAAACCTATGGAGATTCAAGATATTCTCAGCGGCATAGAACTACTGAACGAGAGGTTACATTTAAGGCAAGTGACTAGACGGTTCAACGTCGTCCTTGGCCTCCGAGAAACAACGGATCACACCCGAGTTCACCCACAATGATCGAAAAGAGGGAGATTGTTAGATATTTTATTTCGATCTTGTGGCTTTCTTTTGTAATAATTATTATTGGTTTAATTCCTTCTAATTCATTTTCTAGACTTTGTATTAGTTGTTTTCTTTATTTTACAAGTAGAGGGGGCATTTATGTAATAGGTTGTAATACGCTTTTATTCCAATGTAAAAGTAGGTCGGCTAGGGTTTCACAATTGAGTAATACGAATTATCAATTCAGCCTCCGCTTTTGTGAGAAAACATTCTCTAACATTTTCATATTTATTTCTTGCAATCATAGAGTAATCATTCTGTTTGCCTTGAATATTGGTGTGATTATTGTACACGAGTGTTGATTATACTGGGAAATCATTTATAACAATGTGTTTGTGTGGATCCATCAGCCCTCATATCATGAACCGTTAGTTACATTTATTTGTAAGCGTGAATATATTATGGATAGATCTATCGGGAGTCATGTCCCCCATTCGATTTACTCTTACCGGGTAACAGTGGAATGCATATATATTTAACACACGGTATTACAGCCGGGATACTGCATAGGGCAAACTCATTTAATTAAGCTTTGGTTGCATGATGGTTTATGTAATACATACATGGAATTTATGCTTCTATAAATTCAACTCATCTGTTAATGTTCATACAATTTGTTTTTTCGCATAACCCTATGAACTCACCAACAATTTGTTGACGTATTTTAGCATGTATTTTCAGGTAATTAAGAAATGCACATTCATCGGAAGTAACCTGAGGCTTCCGCATATTTTGGAGTCACAATATTTTCATAAACCAACAAGGATTTATTTGCATTAATATAAATCTTTTAATTATGTCTTCGAATCTCTGTATTTTGCGAACTACTTACATTTCATGTTAGGTTGTAAAAACATTCCTTATTTCAAGGTTAAATCGATGTATTTTCTGAAAACGTCCATATAGTGGTCATTCGTTATGATTATGGTTACGCTTCCGCACTTGTCACGCCTCGCTGCCAACCGGAGTAGCAAGGTGTGACAGATTGGTATCAGAGCCTGGTTATAGTGAACTAGGTTGCATTAGTAATCTAGACTATAGCTACATTTAAGATCTTACCGAATCTCAGAAAAAATATATTTGTAATTAACTAAAAAATGGGACTGGATGACAAAATAATGTCGAGCCACGTGGTAATCATTTTATCTTACTCGGAGGAAGAACACACCCCTACCAGCCAATTCAATCCAGAGATTTTCACCGAGGAGGATCCGTACGAGGAGGAAGACCCCACGGAAGACGAAGAACCTATGGAAGAGTCAGACGATGAAGAGCCAATGGAGGTCGACGAATCATCCAGCGGATGGGGAGAACCATCCGGAGAGGACCCGCCAGCACCAGTGGCCCCCTCCTACAGCCCATATCATCCCGAGGTCCCGTTGTACAAACCATACCGTCCCCACCCCAACGACCCACGTATGTTGTTCACACCCCGAAAGAGGGTGATGATACCGAGACGGGAGTCTAGCTCAATCCCGGCTCCTCAGCCAAGTCCACCACCGCAACGATGGACAAACGCCCACAGATGGGGCTGGATGCCCGAGACTAGCCGAATGTGAGGCCCGCAACGAGGCGCTAACACAACGTCTCAATACCTTAGAGCAGGGAGAGACCCCTGATCACTCCCACAACTAGTACCCCCTTGTCTTTGAAATAATAGGTTTTATTATGTAATAGTGTAGGACATAAAATTTCCAGGTAATAACCCGCCCCGATGTAAGAAATTATGTATTATTAATGAAAATTCCAAGTTATGTATAATTCTGTGTTGATGATTATAGAATTGTGCCTTAAGAAAAATTCAAATCTTTTAAGACTCAATTTCTTATACCTTATTTATTTTATTTTTACTTTAAGATAATGCCGCCAAGAAAAACCATGAATGCTGCTGAAATCGAAAAACTTGTAGCACAAAGAGTGGCCGCCGCCATAGCCACCTACGAGACCAATAGGAGTGGTTCTACCAATGGTGATGGTGGAGCCAGTCGTACTACAAGGGGAACCGAAACCAACCCTAAGGGTTGCGGGATTAAGGGGTTTTGCAAGCACCGATATTTCAATGAAACCGAGGGAGCGGTCGGACTAGTTCGCTGGTTTGAAAAATTGGAGTCAGTCTTCCGTGTTAGCGGATGCATTGAAGGAGATAAGTTTATGTTTGCGACCCATACTCTTCAGGATAGTGCAATGATGTGGTGGAATTCTTACGCACAGTCTGTGGAAGTCGATGCGGCCTGTCAACTCACCTGGACCAAGTTAAAACAAATGATGAATGAAGAATACTATCCAAGAAACGAGCTCCCGAAAATGGAGTCGGAGTTTTGGAATCTCTCAACGAAAGGGACAGACGTTGCGGGGTATACAAACCGGTTCCATGAATTAAGCCTACTGTGACACCCTCTTGCTTTGATATTATAATTGAAATCACCAGGATCAACAAACAACCCAGTGCTTAACATGATAATTGAAATTGAATACTTAAATCAAAATTAAGCAAATCCACACTAAAGCAATAGAATACATGTCTACAGTGATTAAGTCTAACTATTACATCAAGATAATTGTTTTACAATTCATAATATCCCAGCCCCAAGTCACATTATCTGTGTACCAATAGCTTCTAAATCTCCGGGATATTGAATTGATTTGCTTAAGTGGAAGGTCCAGCTACACTTTTGCCTTTGCCTGAAAACATTGTGAGTCAACTGTAAGCTAAAGCTTAGTGAGATAACAGATTATGCAAACAACAAATATTTCTTTACAAGCAATGCTTAACCATGGGCAGTGTAAGCCCCATGAATGTGAAAACAGGTAGTGTAAGCCTCAGTGTATATGTAAACCATGCATTGCTAGCATGGGGTTGGCAGTTCAAATGCTGATCGGGGATGTGCCGAACCTGACGGGATAACGAGTGGGATGATCAGTCCCCGACAGTGGCCTGCTGTCAGCCCCAGTCCAGGTCGCATCAGAGTGTGAAGTAATGATCATGCAGTGCAAGCATGATGTATATAGATGCACTTTCAAATGAACGCTGGCTACATGTGTGTTACATGTCAAGTACGAGTGTGCATCATAACAACAAATCATGTACGAGTGCCAAATGATGTATATGAACAATGTGAACATGCCATTGAATATATAAACATGAATGCAAAAACAATAAATGTTAGAATGACAATCTGTTACTCACAGTGATTGGTATTGTGAAATTTGTCTCTGAATCAATGTGTGTTTTGATAACACCACAATGATCTGTAAAGTAAGGGTAATAGTGATTTTGTGTCAGTAATTTGTATAAAACTTGTACTCTGAAAATTAAGTGTAATTGGGTCTGATTTCGGACCACATCCGAATTCGCATGGTCCGAAATGCAGGTGGTCCGAACTTGTGTAAAGGTCCGAAATTGGTGGATCCGAAATGGGCTTGGTGATCCGAATTGACTATTGGTCCGAAGTTACTGTAGGTCCGAAATGGACATGGATCCAAAATGGGTATGGGGTCCGAAATTGGGTTGTGATCCGAATTGAGGTTGAGTCCAAAATGGATAATGATCCGAATTCGGATGGATCATCATCCGAATTCATACTTGGCATTTTTTTCCAATATTTTTCCAGAAATTATGTTTGGACCATTTTTGCATGTTTTGAGTCTAACATTGTAAATATGAACTTATATGCTATCATTTAACTTATATCATCATACTTATGTACCAAAATAACCCATTTATGTTCATTTTTCTTATGAGTCTCGATGAATCACACACACTAAAACACACACATATCTTGAAATCACACTTAGAGGTGGAATCTGGTTCTGAAATTTGGTATATAACAACATACATGCTCGATTTCAACTAATCCATCATAATATATAACATGCATTAACATTTGCAACAATAATCTTAGAAATCGGTTTTCATAAAAACCGAACCAAAATTCCATAAATCCGTAAATAGGAGTGATTGTTACCTCAAATTGTTTGTTGAAATGCTTATAGTTCCTTATTTGCTATCTGAATCCAACTTTTTGCACTTGAACTTACTGATTCTTGTGTGTTCTTAGATGAAATCCGAGAGAAAGAGTAGAGAGAGAGAGAGTCGGCTAGAGAGAGAGAGAGTAGTGAGAGAGTGAGTTTGTGGAAATGAAAGGGTTTTCTCCTTTTTATTTCTATTTTTGACCCATTTGCATAACACACCCCTCAACTTCGTATTTTCTTACTTAACTGATATTATGATCAAAGTAAACTTAAATTGATTTAATATTCCATTAGTACAATAATTGAGTCTTAAAATCGTAAATTACATATATTTGAAATTTGGGATGTTACACCTACCATGCCCACAAATGGTGACCCCCGAATAAAAGAAGACTGAGCGCTACATTTGGGGACTCGCCCCTCAAATCCAAGGAAACGTCACCGTTTCAAAACCCCCCACAATCTAGGACGCCATCCGAATGGCGATTAATTTGAAGGATCAAGTGGTCAGACGGAATAAGGCGAAAGCGGTATAGAACAAGAGAAAATGGGAAGACAAGTCTAGGAGAAATTCAGGTTCGCAGTCCAAGAAGCCCGAAACCATTAAAGCCTTTGTAGCCAGAGCCGAACCATGGAAAGGCTACACTGGTACAAAACCCCTTTGCAACCAATGCACCTACCACCATAACATAGGTCCCTGCCAAACCCCTTGCGGGAAGTGCAAGCCTCTTGGTCATCTGACCAAAGATTGTAGATTCAACAGCACCAACAATAAAAACAACAATAACAGAGCTGTTTTGAGTGTGAAGCGGTCGGGCACTACAGAAATGAGTGCCCAAAGTTGAAAAACGGTGGAGGAGCTCAAGGGAGAGCTTTTGTGTTGGGAGCTGGAGACGCTCGTCAGGACCCCAATGTAATATCAGGTACATTTCTTCTTAATGACGTTTATGCTTATGTACTTTTTGATACTGGGGCTGATAGGAGCTTTACTTATGCTAAGTTTAGTGAACAACTAAATGTTACTCAATCCCATTTAGACAACTCCTATACTATAGAGTTAGTCGATGGCAAACTGGTTGAGGCAGATAGTTCATTAAGAATTGCACACTAAAACTAGTAGATCATCCCTTTAAGATAAACTAAATGCCTATCAAACTCGGAAGCTTCGACATAATTATTGGTATGGATTGGCTATCAGACAACCACGCTGAAATCTTATGTGGTAAGAAGGTGGTAAGGATACCACTTAAAGAAAAGAATGTCCTAACAGTCCAGGGAGAAAGAAAGAACCGCCAATTGAACGTTATATCTGGCTTAAGAACGTTGAAATGCCTTCGGAAAGGTTACCATGTAATGTTGGTTCAACTAGTGGAAAAGTAGTCGAAGGAGAAGCGTCTCGAAGAAATCTCGGTAGTTCGTGACTACCCAAAAGTTTTTCCTGAAGATTTTCCTGGGCTTCCACCAGCTAGGCAAGTAGAATTTCAAATTGACTTAGTGCTTCGAGTTGCACCTGTTGCACGAGCACCTTACCGATTAGCCCCGTCAAAGATGCAAGAATTATCCAATCAGCTGGAAGAACTGTTGGATAAAGGATTTATTTGACCAAGTTCCTCACCTTGGGGAACTCCAGTCTTATTTTTAAAGAAGAAGGAGGGATCCTTTAGGATGTTTGTCGATTACCGAGAGCTGAACAAGTTAACAATCAAAAACCGATACCCTCTCCCCAGAATCGACGACCTGTTCGATCAGCTTCAAGGATCCAGTTACTACTCTAAGATTGATCTGCGGTCTGGATATCATCAAGTAAAAGTGCGGGAGGAGGATATTCCAAAAACAGCCTTCAGAACTCATTATGGACATTACGAATTTCAGGTGATGTCATTCGGTTTGACCAACGCACCATCTGTATTCATGGACCTTATGAATCGAATGTGTAAACTGTACTTGGATAAGTTTGTAATAGTGTTCATAGACGATATCCTATATACTTTCGTAGCCAAGAGGAGCATGAGCAGCATCTGAAGATGATCCTAGAACTATTAGAGAAAGAACAGTTGTACACCAAATTCTCTAAATGTGAATTTTGGTTACGATAAGTCAAATTCCTTGTTCATGTGATCAATAGCCAAGGAATTCAGGTAGACCCGTCGAAACTCGAGGATATTAAGATCTGGGAAACACCTAGAACTCCAACAGAAATCCGTCAGTTTCTAGGCCTTGCCGGTTATTATAGACGATTTATCGAAAACTTCTCTAAGATAGCTGGTTCGCTAACGGAATTAACTCGGAAGGATGTAAAGTATAGCTAGGGTGAAGACCAGGAGACGACATTGAAACTATTGAAGCAAAGGCTGTGTAATGCACCTATTCTATCCCTGCCTGAGGGAACTATTAACTTTGTGGTCTACTGTGATGCCTCACACAACGGGTAACGGTGTGTGTTAATGCAGAAGGATAAAGTCATCGCTTACGCATCATGGCAACTCAAAGTCCATGAGGTGAACTATACGACTCACGACTTAGAACTCGGAGAAGTGCTATTTGCTCTTAAAATATGGAGGCACTACCTTTATGGGACAAAGTGCACGGTATTAACAGACCATAAGAGCCTTCAGCACATTCTGGACCAAAAGGAGTTGAACATGAGGCAACGTCGTTGGGCGAAAGTGTCGATCGCCGATTTGTTGGGCTGAGGTAGGAGATAGCCAGATCACCGGTCCTGAAATCATTCACGAGACTACCGAAAAAATAATATAGATTCGGAACCTATTAAAGATCGCCCGGGATAGGCGTAAGAGCTATGCAGATATGTCAGAAGAAAATTCTTGGAATTCCATGAGGGAGACCAAGTAATGCTGAAAGTCTCGCCTTGGAAATGCGTAATCCGTTTTGGGAAACGAGGAAAGCTCAATCCTCGTTATGTCGGGCCGTTTAAGATTTCCAAGAGAATTGGCCCGGTAGCCTACCGACTTGACCTGCCGCTAGGCCTCTACAATGTACATAATACTTTTCACTTCTCAAACCTTAGTAAAGGTCAGATTGATGAGTTACAGTTGGATGACAAGCTACACTTTGTGGAACAACCAGTAGAAATAATGAACCGAGAAGTCATGAAACTAAAACACAGTCGGATACCGACAATAAAGGTCAGATTGCAATCTAAGCGTGGTCTGGAGTTTACTTGGGAATGCGAAGATCAATACCGAGTCAAGTACCCTCACCTGTTTATAGATACACCATCCAAGCCAATCTCAAACTTAATTTTGGGACGAAATTCTCATAACTTGGGGAGACTGTAATAACTGGCTCAAAAATTAAGTAAGTTTTAATTTAACTTGATCATTTATTTATGTAAAACATGAATAAGACTTAGGAAAAATCTTAAAAATTTAATTTTTATAAGTCTTCAACAAAAAATCGGATGACCCGAATTCGGATAAAACACAGTGAAAATTAAAATATCTTAAAACTCGAATGATTAAAGTGCAAAACTCGATCCATAAAGGAACCAACTCGAATGATGCTTTTATCCAACTCGAAATTATGTTACATAAAACTCGATCAAAACCTTCATAAAACTCGAACTGAACTGTTATAAAACTCGAACAACATACGCTTAAAATTCAAATGAAACCTCAATAAAACTCGATTATCATTGAACGGAACTCGAATCACACTATAACAAACTCGGTTCACACTTGAATCGAGTTTGACATTTCAGAAAATTTTTGAAGTATAAAATTCAGAAATTTTCAAAAAGAAATCTTAAAAATAAATAGTTTTAGCACGTTTTTGTACAATTTTGTACAAAATAATAATAAAATAATGAGAAAACCACAACTACTTATCGCATCTAAAAGTCGGTTGTCCTTTAGAGGAAAACTAGCTTACGACTTTCATTATTTTAATAATAAACACATTAACAAAAACACAATCATGACACCTTTTTCGGCCATGTTTTTTTTAACCAACACTCAACCGAAATTACTTTTGTTGCAATTTCCTCCCTATAAATAGAGACCATCGACCATCATTTTTTTTTTCACACCAATAAAAATATCAAAACTCTCTACCAACTCTTTACTCTTCGATCATTTACAAGTTTCCAACTGATAATCAAAACAAATCTTGTAAGTATATCTTGTTATAAAATTTTATTCTCATGAACATACTTTTATTTATAATAATAACCATGCAAAATATTCTCATACACTACTTTTAGCAACTTTAAACACTTATAAAATTTTCATAAAACATATGTAGGTCTAAAAACACTTATATATATATATATATATATATATATATATATATATATATATATATATATATATATATATATATATATATATATATATATATATATGTAACATCCGTTAATTTGATCTGGTACGTGGAATTATTTTAGTGGATGAATAATTTATTAATATTGGGTTGGTCCAATTATATCCCGTTTCGTGGATTAATACGTGTCGGGATTGGGCTTGCGTGTCATCGGGTTATAAATTTAATGAACGGATTATATTGTTGGGATCGTGGGATTAAATGGGTTAAATGGGCATAAATATTGAAAATGTGATATCGGGTTCGGGTTAATGGGTTCGGGACCGGGTTAAATAGAAGCGTATATGTTTGAGCACATTCTTTTCTCCCTTATCCATTTCTTCAACCCTAAAGTGTGAAAGTGTGTGTTTGTGTGGAGAATTTCAGCAAGAAGCCATAATCAAGCTCCAGATTATTGTAGAAATTGCTGCTAAATTAGAATTGGACATCTTCTCCTTCTTCCCTTTTGTGTTCTTGAGGCTCCAAGAAGGTAAGTAGTTTGATTTGAGGCCCAAAGCTTAGTTATATGTTGTGAATTTGTGTAAAGAGGTTATAAATCTGTAGAGGGCTGATGTATATTGATTATAATTGTGTCTTGAGGCTGAATCGTGTATAAAATGGAGTTGTAAACTCCTGGGCAGAGCTGAAAATCGCAGGGCATCTATGGAGTTTTCGCGGGGTCGCGGCGCGACCACCAGGGGGTCCGCGGCGCGACGAGTAGCCTGCAATGAAAATTCGAGTTTAGTCTTATAAAAGGGGTTGGGTCGTATTAGTGTCGGGTTTCCTTCGGGATTGCTCGGGCTGTGTTTTGTTGGGATTGGGGTCTTGTTTGGGATTGCTTTGAGTCGAGTTTCGGGTATTAGTCGGGTTTCGGTTCCGTGGGGTTATCGGGTGCGAGTCGGCTTTGTGATAAAATGAGATTGATATATGTGTTATCCGAGAATTGGGTTTAATTATTGGGCCACCGTGTGATTACAGGGACTAGCGGATCTCGGGCCGGATTCGATCAGGGAGGCCAGACTTCGGGAAACCAGTCAGGTGAGTACTCGAGACGTTTTCTAAAACGCGCGCCATCCTTTACGTTATAGTTGAATAGCTATATTGTGCGTGTTATATCTATGTGAGACAGGGACGTGAACCACAGGTATGCTCTATTCCTTATACGTGTTATGTATGAGATACGAGATCGGTTCAGGGGTCCGTGATGAGTTCCATATGGACGATAAGTCGCGAAGGGGAATCGCGCGGGTTGACTGTCCCTTACAGTCCTTGGGGCGTATATATACGGCAGGGCCTGTAGCCGGGTAGCTTCCGTGCTACAGGGTATTACCGACCATTGCTGTGTGCAATGTGTCCACCGGGGAGGGGTCCCCGCAGGGCTATGTGTACTCCGATCACATACTTGTGCTTTATACCTGAGATATGTGTTGGGTTATCGGGACAGGGACAGGGACAGGGATTGTGTGTTATGTGCTTATGTGCAGTGTCAACCCTCGCGTGCTCACGGGCTTTATAGCTCACGTTATCGAGTCTAACATGTTCAGGGAATCAGAAAGGACCGCAGCCACAGCCGAGGTAGATCCGAGATAGATTGAAGATCTGTGATGGTTTTGTGTCTGTATAAAACAATGTATTAGTGACCGGGATTATGTGTTTTGTTATATGGGATTATGAAATGTAATCATGGGTTATTATGTATGAAGTTTAAAGTTTTAATTAACCGTAATCTGCATTATCCTATGACACGTGCGTTATGGATCCGTTGCGTTATTACCACCTATGATATTGCATTGACGTGGCATTTCCTGGATCGGGAGGGGTGTTACAGCATGGTATCAGAGCTTGTGGTTTGAAGCTTGAGTATCATTAGTGGATGCCTAACTTAGACCTTGTTCCGGTCCATGGGGGATCATTTTGCGATTATATAGCGGATTAACCGACCTGGCTTAGTGTATAACGCTGGGTGATTTATCCTTTGTGCTTAATAGTTTTGCTTTGTGCAGATTATCATGGCAGCTCAAGGAGAGGGTTCGGGCGCGGTTAAGCCGCCCAGTGACGAGTATATCCGTAAATCTGAGTTGCTAGATGTTCTTACCGAGTTTTACAGGAAGCAGAAAGAGCAAGAACGTGAGCAGGGTCAGAGTTTGGGGCCAGTTATTCAGCATGCCGAGACTGAGTCTAGGGGTGGTGTTTCGTCATCTTCTCAGCGGGGCGGGTCCTTCAAGGATTTTATGACAGGAGCTCCGCCGCAGTTTCGGGGTGACGGTGAGCCAGGGGCGGCCATCGCATGGGAGCGTGAGATTGAGGGCGCATTCCGAGTGGCCCACGTGGATCCTAGAGATATGGTTGGACACGCCGCATATCAGTTACGAGGCGGTGCTTTGCAGTGGTGGAAATCGATTGAGTCGTCGATGACTGAGTCCGCCGCTTATGCCATGACTTGGGAGCAGTTCAGGGCTATGTTTGAGTTACAGTACATTCCGAGGGATGAGAGACGGGAGATGGAGCGCCGATTCCTCCATTTGCAGCAGGGTAATATGACGGTCCAGCAGTATGTCGACCGATTTAATGAGTACTCACAGTTCGCGCCTCAGCATGTGGATACCGAGAGCCGTAAAGCCGATGCGTTCATAGATGGGCTCCGATCTGATATTCGAGAGTTTGTGGGGTTGCACGATACTCCGACATTTGCTAGAGCCCTTGAGATGGCCCGCATGAGGGAGCGGGAGATCCTCAAGTAGAGGGAGCAGCCCTCTTCACAGAGGCAACGGACTGGGACTTCCGAGCAGCCGTCCAGTGTATGGAGATCTTCCGGGGACGCCCCCAGTGATCAGCGTCCGGATCAGTGGCAGTTTTCAGGTCAGGGTTCTGGGCAGATTTCAGGGCAAGGGTCGGGTCAGAGACGTGATAGGGACCGGGGTCGAGATCGCCGATCGAGGCGTCAGGGCCTGGGTCAGGGATCTGGATCACAGAGCCAGAGTAGTGTGGGACAGGGGTCCCAGGCGTCCGGTAGTCGTGTCGAGAGTTCGTATGGTGATCGGGAGTGCCCGAAATGTCACCGGCGCCATTCCGGACAGTGTTTATCAGAGCAGCCACGTTGTTTCCGGTGTGGCCAGCGGGGCCACGCCGCTTCAGTTTGTATGGTGCCTGAGCCGTTGTGTTTCAGATGTGGGCTACCAGGGCATCGGGTTAGGGATTGTCCAGAACCGGGACCGGCAGTACAGGGGGCTAGTTTAAGTGGGACCAGGGCAGAGCCGTCGTCGTTCAGCCGCCGTGAGTCAGTTCCGAGAGGCCGCGGACGAGTGTTTCAGGCTACCGCAGAGGAGGCACGGGATGCTACAGACGTTGTTTCGGGTACGTACATCCTTAACGGACTTCGAGCTCGTGTGTTATTTGATTCCGGGGCAGATCACTCCTATGTGTCTGTTATATTTTGTGCGTATTTTAGTATGTCTGCTTCTCCTTTGTCTGTTCCATTGATTGTCGAGAAGGTTGATGGGAGTTCGATGTTGGTGAGTCGGGTTTATCGGGATTGTGTGTTAGAAATAGATTCCCGTCAGTTTGAAATTGATTTGCTGCCGATTGAGATCAGTAGCTTTGATGTGATTGTGGGTATGGACTGGTTGACTGCCAGACGGGCTGATATTCTGTGTGCCAAGAAAATCATCCGTATACCCATTTCTGACAGTGAGAGTGTGATTGTGTATGGGGAGCGTCGTGAGGGAGATATTGGGATTGTGTCTATGGCCAGGGCTCAGAGATATGTCTCTAAGGGGTGCGAGACCTTCCTAGCTTATGTAGTTGACGCGAGGAAGGAAAAGAAGACCTTAGAGGATATTCTGGTGATTCGTGAATTCCCTGAGGTATTCCCAGAGGAGTTGCCTGGGTTACCGCCAGATCGCCAAGTAGAATTCCGGATCGATCTTGTTCCTGGGGCGGTGCCGATTGCTAAGACGCCTTATAGGCTGGCACCGACAGAGATGCGAGAGCTGATGTCTCAATTGCAGGAGCTTCTGGATCGTGGATTTATCCGCCCTAGTTCGTCGCCGTGGGGTGCGCCAGTGCTTTTCGTGAAAAAGAAGGACGGTAGTATGCGGATGTGTATCGACTATCGGGAGTTGAACAAAGTGACCGTGAAGAATCGTTATCCGCTTCCACGTATTGATGACCTGTTCGATCAGCTCCAGGGCTCGAGCTATTTCTCCAAGATCGACTTGCGATCGGGTTATCATCAGTTGAGGGTCAGGGACGAGGATGTGCCGAAAACCGCGTTTCGGACTCGTTATGGGCATTACGAGTTTCTTGTAATGCCGTTTGGATTGACTAACGCACCCGCCGCTTTTATGGATTTGATGAATTGGGTGTGTAGAGCTATGTTGGATAGATTCGTGATTGTGTTCATCGATGATATCCTGATCTACTCGCGGAGTGCCGAGGACCACGAGCAGCACCTCCGAGAGATTTTGACTGTGCTGCGCAGGGAGAAGTTGTATGCGAAGCTGTCCAAATGTGAATTTTGGCTTCGGGAAGTGCAGTTTTTGGGTCACGTGGTCAGTGCCGAGGGTATAAAAGTGGATCCATCCAAGATTGAGGCAGTGATGAGTTGGGAGCCTCCGAGATCAGTGCCTGAGATTCGTAGTTTTCTGGGTCTCGCCGGGTACTATAGACGCTTCATCCAGGATTTCTCGAGGATTGCCTTGCCGTTGACGAGATTGACACGGCAGTCTGTTCCGTTTGAGTGGTCCGAGGATCAGGAGCATGCGTTTCGAGAGCTAAAGACCCGATTGTGTCAGGCTCCAGTGTTGGCCTTGCCGGAGGGTACCGATGATTTTGTGGTATATTGTGATGCTTCGGGGTCAGGGTTGGGCTGTGTTCTGATGCAGCGAGGGAAAGTAATCGCTTATGCCTCGCGCCAGCTGAAGACTTACGAGGAGAACCATACCGTGCACGATTTAGAGTTGGACGCCATTGTGTTTGCGTTGAAGATTTGGCGTCATTATCTGTATGGGTCTCGGTTCGTTGTGTATACCGATCATAAGAGTCTTCAATACCTGTTTAGTCAGAAAGATCTGAATATGCGACAGCGCCGTAGCCTTGAGTTGCTTAAGACTACGATTGCGAGATTCAGTACCACCCGGGCCGGGCTAATGTCGTAGCTGACGCGCTGAGCCGTAGGGCATGCGGCCAGACTATGATTTCCAGGGCTTCGAGGCTTGAAATTACTTCGACACTGATCGACAGTCTGAGAATAGCGCAGCAGGAGGGCCTGCGGGGTGATAATGTGAAAATGGAGCGTCTGACCGGGCAGCTTGAGTCATTGATCAGGGATGATCGTGGGCTGTTTATGTTTCATGATAGGATCTGGGTCCCGAGGATCGGGAATTTGCGACAGTTGATTCTTGATGAGTCGCATCGGTCGAGGCTATCTGTGCATCCGGGGAGTACTAAGATGTATCGTGATCTCCGTGACTTCTACTGGTGGCCGGGAATGAAAAGAGATGTGGGCCGATATGTTGAGCAGTGCATGACGTGTCTCAGAGTCAAAGCCGAGCATCAGAAGCCGCACGGGCATCTACAGCCGTTGGAAATCCCCGAATGGAAGTGGTATCATATTACGATGGATTTCATTGTAAGACTTCCACGCACGATCCGCGGGAACGACATGATCTGGGTTATAGTGGATCGACTAACGAAGAGTGCGCACTTCTTAGCCGTTCGGGGTACTATCACCATGGATCAGTTAGCGAGGCTGTATATTAACGAGGTGGTATCGCGACATGGGATTCCGATGTCGATTACTTCGGACAGGGATACACGGTTTACGTCTCGTTTCTGGCAGAGTTTCCAGCGGGAATTGGGTACTAGGATTCAGCTAAATACGGCGTATAGACCGCAGACTGACGGGCAGACCGAGCGCACCAATCAGACCCTCGAGGATATGTTGCGAGCGTGTGCTATCGACTTCAGCGGCAATTGGGACGTGCATTTACCGTTGGTCGAATTCGCGTATAATAACAGCTATCACGCCACGATTAAAATGGCTCCGTTTGAGGCACTATATGGGCGTAGGTGCCTGACCCCAGTGTGTTGGGGCGAGGTCGGTGAGCGACCTATCAGCGGGCCGGAGTTATTACAAGAGACCAGTGACAAGGTGGCCGTGATTCGGGAGCATATGAGGGTCGCCCAGAGCCGTCAGAAAAGCTATGCCGATCGCCGTTTGAAAGAATTAGAGTTCAGTGTTGGGGACCGCGTGTTGCTTAAGGTGTCGCCGTGGAAAGGGGTTATTCGATTCAGACATCGTGGGAAGCTGAGTCCGCGGTATATCGGGCCATTTGAGATTGTTGAGAGAGTCCGGGATCAGGCCTATCGACTGCGATTGCCTTCAGAGTTGGCCGGTGTGCACGATACATTTCACGTAAGTCATCTTCGGAAGTGTCTGGCTACAGATGATCAGTATGTACCCTTATCCGAGATTACAGTCGATGACCAACTGCGATATGTGGAGCAGCCCGAGGCTGTGACCGACCGAAAGATCAAGAAGCTGAGAAATAAAGAGATTGCCTTGGTACTCGTTCAGTGGAGACACCATAAGGGTACCAACGCTACCTGGGAGCCCGAGTCAGAAATGCGATCGAGATATCCTCACCTATTCCAGAATTCAAGTTAGATTCCGGGACGGAATCTCTTTAAGAGGGGAGGATTTGTAACATCCGTTAATTTGATCTGGTACGTGGAATTATTTTAGTGGATGAATAATTTATTAATATTGGGTTGGTCCAATTATATCCCGTTTCGTGGATTAATACGTGTCGGGATTGGGCTTGCGTGTCATCGGGTTATAAATTTAATGAACGGATTATATTGTTGGGATCGTGGGATTAAATGGGCATAAATATTGAAAATGTGATATCGGGTTCGGGTTAATGGGTTCGGGACCGGGTTAAATAGAAGCGTATATGTTTGAGCACATTCTTTTCTCCCTTATCCATTTCTTCAACCCTAAAGTGTGAAAGTGTGTGTTTGTGTGGAGAATTTCAGCAAGAAGCCATAATCAAGCTCCAGATTATTGTAGAAATTGCTGCTAAATTAGAATTGGACATCTTCTCCTTCTTCCCTTTTGTGTTCTTGAGGCTCCAAGAAGGTAAGTAGTTTGATTTGAAGCCCAAAGCTTAGTTATATGTTGTGAATTTGTGTAAAGAGGTTATAAATCTGTAGAGGGCTGATGTATATTGATTATAATTGTGTCTTGAGGCTGAATCGTGTATAAAATGGAGTTGTAAACTCCTGGGCAGAGCTGAAAATCGCAGGGCATCTATGGAGTTTTCGCGGGGTCGCGGCGCGACCACCAGGGGGTCCGCGGCGCGACGAGTAGCCTGCAATGAAAATTCGAGTTTAGTCTTATAAAAGGGGTTGGGTCGTA
>JAANYP010007452.1:0-10323 GCA_020465985.1 Centrapalus pauciflorus
AGACGATTGTAGCCTCGTTGTTTGTTAACCAATCCATACCGATGATGACGTCGAACTCTTTTAACGGAATCAGGATAAGGTCGAGGTTAAACACAACGTGATTGACAAGTAATGTGCAATTTCGGTAAACAGAATCAGCCATAACGTAATTGTTACTGGCTGTCTCTATATCAAGTATAACAGGAAGCTTCGAAGGAAACTTAGATAATCTTTGCGCAAAAGTAGTCGAGATGTATGAACGGCTTGCACCGGAATCGAATAACACACGCGCAGGTATTGAATTTAGTAAAAACGTACCGGTAACCACATCCGGGGTTTCTTTCGCTTCCTCCGCCGTTATTTGGAAGGCACGGGTCCTAACAGTTGGAGTTGCAGCTGAGCTTTTCATTGTAGAACCTCCAGCTGATGACTGTGATTGACCTCGTTGTCCACTGTGGCACTGATACATGAAATGTCCACGCTTTCCGCATTTAGCACAACCAAGACCTCGCTGGGGGCACTCTTCTCTACTATGACCGATCCTGCTACACACATAACACGTGACGTCGTCTGGATTACATAATCCCATATGCGATTTTCTGCATCTCTTGCAGAATCGTGGTTCATTTGTAAGCGAGTAAGCTTGAGCTTTTTGTGGCGAGCTGTACTGTTGAGACTGCTGGGGCTGCTGAGTCTGAGATTTATTTGGTTTGAAGAATCTGCCGAATCTTTGCTTCTTTGGAGGAGATGGACAAGTCGGGTTCGTTGATGGAGCGTAGAGTTGATCGTCGTACTCTAAATATCCCCTCTCAATCTGCCTTGCCGCTTCAACCATTTCAAGATAAGAATTATACTTTATCGCGCTCATTGGGTGTCGATATCTCGGGTTAAGTCCTCCACGAAATCGGTTCATCTTTCTTTCTTCAGTAGCTACTTGATAGGAAGAATATCCACAAAGCCGTGAGAATTCGTGCTCGTACTCATCTACAGTCTTGGTGCCTTGGGTTAACTGCATCAGTTGAACCTCCATCTTGTCTTGTTGATCAGCAGGACAATACTTCGCGTTGAACATTTCAAGAAACTGGTCCCATTCTAGAGTCTGGATGACCTCCTCGCCATAAATACTTCTCTGGGTCTTCCACCAGGCACGGGCAGCACCCACGAACAGAGCAGATGCATAACTCACTTTCTTTGACTCCAAGCAATCGGAGATTCTGAAGATTTCTTCAGTGTGACTGATCCAATCCATCGCCTGAATTGGATTGACTGTACCCTCGAAGTTAAGGGCACCGCTTGCTTTAAAATCCTTGAACTTACAGCCTTTCGGCTGCTCAATTTGGACATTCGGGGTAGAGTTATCAGAATCAGATTCATCATTCTGGATTTGTTTATCTTTTCTTTTATTCTTTTTGTCAGCGCATCTTTTTGCTTCGGCCTCATCTCTAGCCTGAAGCTGTTCTTGCATATTCTTATTTTGTTGTTCAGTATGTTGGGCTAATAGTTGTTGCATCATTTCAAACATTTGTTGCGGGGTCATGTTGTTGGGAATATCACCTGATCCTGACATCTTTACTGAAAATTAAAATCATTTAACTATCAGTTTATAGACTTAGATCTATGTACCCTTTTTCCCATCCTAACAGTCTGTACATCCTATCTCAGTTCAAACCACCTAAATGATTGATACATATGGATTGCTTCAGTTTGAGACCAAGTACTACTCTCGTAATACTTGATTCACTCAAACTATGGGCTCTGATACCATCCTGTGAAGACCTCCCCTTACAGGGCAGTCCTCAGAGTCTAGGTCCCACATTATGCAACACGATATCAATCATAACTAAGATAGAGTAATTTAAGTTGCGGAATTTCAGATTACAAGTACAAACATTAGGATAAGTTTAATATAATTTTAGTTCAGATTACAATTTTCAAATTAAACTTATAAAGGGTACGAGACTAATCTAATTCATGTCATCATACAATCAAATCAAGTCTACCCAGACCACCATAATTATCATCTGCCAATCAGTACCGAAGGGTTTGTTGAGTAGTGGTCTATAGAAAACTTCAATCTTGATCTTGTAAGACCTAAGAACTAGGTCCAGCAGGTGACTTTCCTTTATCTTTTCCTGTAAAAAGGTCAAATAGCAACTGTAAGCAAAGCTTAGTGAGAATATAGATTTTCAGATTCACATGCATTAATCAAGCGGATCATGGGTCAAAGCGTGATATGTCTGGACTGCCGCTACAGCCACTCATGATTGAGACATAGAATTCATAGAATTGGATGATGTTCAGCCCACGCTCACACTTTAGTGGAAGCTATCCACTTATGCTGGGCTAGCTACCAGCGGTCTTCATGGGGGAACATCGGAGTGTCTATACCAAGTTCAATAGAACTGGCGAAGTAGCATGGTCTAGAACAATAGACCGACAAGGCTAATCATGCTAAGCTGAATCAATATGTCAAAGATGCGAGTAATAATGAAAGCATAAGTCATCAAGGTCATGATAGCAATAAACTCATAGCAATATCTGAACTGAATTATAAATACAATGTCATGCGAAGTGATAAGTCAAATAGCCATCATGATCCACAGAGCATCACCGAACCATGGTGTGCACAGGTCACAATCCAGCTGAGCATTCATGAATGTCAAATAATCTATCATCAACAATATATCTCAATCGGAAGTCTAGCATGCAAAAACTGAATATCTATAACTCACAGTTTCTTGGTCGTTTCAAGCAGATTTATAATCCGGCACCTGAGTTATCCCAGGATTTATCTTTAATCTTGATCTATCTGATCTCTGGCTTTTCTTTTCTAATCAGTGACCCACTTTCAGTATCTTTAACTCTGTGTTCAGGATTTAACTGAACCTGACCAGAATTTATCATATCGTATCATTAGCTTTAAGTTTTTAAATCATTATCTTATCTGATCTGATTACGGATAACTCATTAATATCTGTTAGTTCCTTTTCTTTGTTTCTTTGAATTCTCAAAGATATGTATATATATATAAATATATATATATATATATATATATATATATATATATATATATATATATATATATATATATATATATATATATATATATATATATATATATTCATGTTGCTTTATCAATCTTTAAATCACTAATATCATTTATTCATGGTTCTTGTATTTATAAAATAATATTTATTTGTGATGTTAAAATATTAAAATCAATGGCTCGGATTCGGATCCTTTAATTTCGGACCATCCGGATTGGTCATCCGGATTCGGACCAACCCGGACCAAACACCCGGATTCGGACATAACCGTAATGGGTCAGCCGGATTCGGACCGGGCTGAACCAAAAATGAGTGATCCGAATTAGGTATGAAATGGGATCCGAAAATGAGTATTACAACCGAATCATAGGGTCCGAGACAAAAGGGATCCGAATTGGTGCTTCTTATCCGAATTCGGACTCAGCCGAATTCGGATCCCACACATTCATAATTTCCCAGATTTTGTTCTTCATTTTCTTAACTTTATGCATACGGATTTTTCATAAAATTTATAACAAGTTATTTCTATTAACATGCAACTTAAGATAATGTTATATTATCATTATTAGGTTGATTTTATATCATTTTCCCCATCAAAAACATCATAAAAATAGCAAGATCATCCAAATTATACTATTTTTGTCAAGAACACTAACTTTTCAAAAATTACATATTTCTTCTTTATTTGAATGATTCAACCCACCATTTGTGTTTATATGACTTCTATTAACTTAGATTCATCATATTCTAGTAAAATTTCATACATGCAACACATAAATTTCTTGTTTTAATCATAGGTTTCGGTTTTTATATAAACCGAACCAAAATACATACAACTTCACAATTTAACTAAAGATTACCTTGAATCTTTGTAGTTTGATGATGAATGGTGATTGTTGTAACCTTCACTTGTATTGATTCTTCAATTAATGGAAAATTTATGAGAATTTTGATCAATTTTGGAGGATGGCCGTGAGATGAGAGAGAGTAGAGAGAGAAAGTATTTTTGCATCAATGATCTTAATTGATCATTATATTAGTTAATATATGTAACTTAGTTATATTTGTAGTTTAACCCACTATTCTTTTGTATTTTACATCTCTTTTGTTTTACTCATTTTAATTATATCATAGATATAATTTAAAATCATATTTGCTTAATTAAATTTTCATTCTTAATTAATATTTGCAACCTAAATAATATAACAAAATTACATTATTATATCAAAATCAAGCGTTACATGATTGATCAAAAGTTAGGTTGTTACACGATCATCCCAGACTGGATCTTCGAGACTGTAACATCCCAATTTTCAATTATATGTAATTTACAATTTTAAGGACTTAATATTTATGTTAATGAAATATTATGTCAATTTAAGTTACTTATAATCATATTATCAGTTAAATGAGAAAATACAAAGTTGAGGGGTGTGTTATGCAAATGGATCAAAAATAGGAATAAAAGAGAGAAACCCTTCATTTTCACCAACATCTTCTCTCACTACACTCTCTCTCTAAAATCGGTTCTCTCTCTACTCTCTCTTCCTCTCGGTTCCATCCAAGAACACACAAGAATCAACAAATTTCAAGTGCAAAAGTTGGAAACAAGTTGCAATTTAGGAACTATAACTGCTACAACAAACGATTTGAGGTAAGAATCACTCAAAATTTCAATATTTTGATGTTTGGGTTCGGTTTTTATAAGAAACCGAATCATAGATTTAAGATGCAAATGTTGTTGCATGTTGGATGTTATTGATGATATGTTTAAATCGAGCATGTATGTTGTTGTATACAAAAATTCAGAATCAGATTCGAAGTCTAAGTGTGATTTCAGAAATTAAGTGTGTGTTTTAGTGTGTGTGTTCTTCGAGACATGTAGAAAAATGGACACAAATGGGTTGTTTTGGTATACAAATATGATGATATAAGTTAAATGATAGCATATAAGTTCACATTTATAGTATTAGACTCAAAAACATGCAAAAATGGTCAAAAACGTAAATCTGGAAAATATTGGAAAATTTTCTAAGTATGAACTCGGATGATGATCCATCCGAATTCGGATCACCCAATCCGGACCATTAGTAAATTCGGACCCCAGCCTGTTTCGGATCCCATACCCATTTCGGATCATGCCAATTTCGGACCCCCATTTCGGATCAACCCAATCCGAACCAAGGACCAATTTCGGACTATACCAGTTTCGGACCCCAATTCGGATCCAACCAACTTTGGACCATCACCCCAAATTCGGACCAATTACAATTCGGACCATCCGAATTCGGATGTGGTCCGAATTCAGAACCCAATTACATTTAAAATTACAGAATACAATTTTTAAGCAATTACTGACATTACATCACTATTACACTTACATTACAGATCATTGTGGTGTTATCAAAACACACATTGATTCAAGATCAAGTCACAAAACCAATCACTGTGAGTTGCAGATTATCATTCGAACATTTATTGTTTTTACATTCATGTTTATACATTCAATGGCATGTTCACATTGTTCATATACTTCATTTGGCACTCATGAAATGATTTGTTGTTATGATGCACACTCGTACTTGACATGTAACACACATGTAGCTTGCGTTCATTTGAAAGTGCATCTATTTACATCATGCTTGCACTGCATGATCATTACTTCAAAATCTGATGCGACCTGGACTGGGGCTGACAGCAGGCCACTGTCGGGGACTGATCATCCCACTCGTATCCCATCAGGTTTGGCACATCCCCGATCAGCATTTGAACTGCCAACCCCATGCTAGCAATGCATGGTTTACACACACTTTGAGGCTTTCACTGCCTGTACACACATACACGGGGCTTACACTGCCCATGGTTAAGCATTGTTTGTAAAGAAATATTTGTTGTATGCATAATCTGTTATCTCACTAAGCATTTAGCTTACTGTTGACTCACATTGTTTCAGGCAAAGGCAAAAGTGTAGCTGGACCTTCATCTTAAGCAATCAAATTCTTATCTCGGTGACCTTAGAAGCTAATTGGTACATGGACGATGTAGCTTTGGGGCTGGGAATTTGTTACTTTTAAACAATTGTGATGTTGTAATAGTTAGACTTTATCACTGTAGACATTTACTTTCATTGCTTTAGTGTGGATTTGCTTAATTCTGATTTAAGTACTCAATTTCAATTATTATGATACTCATTGGGTTGTTTGTCGATCCTGGTGATTGCTACAATTATATCATTAATTCATGAGGACGTCTCAGTTTGGTATCAGAGCATTAGTTTGAGGTTTCAAGTGTCCGCAAGGACTTGGACTCAAACTTAGGTTATGATATTAGAATGAACTTCTAAGTAATGATCTGAACTAAGATAGGATTGACATGCACACGGGGACACACAAAGGGTAACTGTAAATACTTAGGACTTACAAATAAATGTTCTAAATATAAGTTGTTATATTTCAGAACATGTCAGGAGACGATATGACTCCTCAGCAAATGTTCCAGATGATGCAAGCTCTTATGGAACAGAACAATGAGCTACAATCCAAACGAATGGCTGAGCAGGCTCAGTCATTTGCTGATCACTTAAGGGCCAGAGATGAGGCCGAGGCAAAACGAAAGGCCGATAAGCGAAAGAACAAGGAACAACAACAGGACGATCAAGAGGAAAGACAAGACACTGGGTCTTCTAACCGATCAAGGGGTTGTAGGTTTAAGGACTTCAAAAGTAACGGGGCTGTTACTTTTGATGGAACCGGTGATGCTGTGACTGCATTGGAATGGACCACCACCACAGAAAGAACTTTCAGAATCAGCGACTGCGCTGATAAAGACATGGTCCGCTTTGCAACCGCTATGTTTGCAAGGGACGCTGTTATGTGGTGGGACGCAATGACACATGTGTTGACGATGGAGGTAGTGTCACACATGTCATGGAGCGAGTTTAAGGAAGTGTTTTCTCAACAGTACTGTCCAGCCGACGAGAAGCGACGTCTCGAGGCAAAGTTCCTGAATCTGACTCAAGGAACGAAAACGGTTACACAATATGCCGTTGAGTTCACTCGATTGAGTCTGTTCGCACCCCATCAAGTAGACACAGAAGAGAGGAAGATAGCCCGGTTTGAGGCCGGACTAGATTATGAGATACGCCGAACCATGAGTGGGGTTCGGTATACAACGTTTGCTGGATTACTCGAGGCTGCTCGAAATGTGGAGCAGATTGTCTTATTATCTGGATACGTCATCGGGTCAGCCGCCGCACCACCGACTCAACCGTCGCCGCCAAAAAGGCAGCGGGAGTCTGGATCCTCCCGATTCTCTTCTCAATCCCATCAACAGTCATCATCACCCAAGAAGGGAAGGGCCTTCTCGGCCAGTTCAGAAATGAGGGACTGCAGACGATGCAGAAAGGCGCACTCCGGGGAGTGCAAGACTCAAGACATGTACTGCTTCTACTGTGGGCAGAAAGGCCATCACTGGGAGCATTGTCCTCGAAAAGATGATGCGTGCTACAACTGCCACAGACTTGGCCATTTTTCAAGGGACTGCCCGAAACCCCCACGAGATCAGAATGCTCCACAATCAACAGCAAGATCTTCTGTAGCTTCCACGGCTCGCTGGGATCAATCTCAAAGGGCTCCAACAAGGGCGTTCCAAATCACAGCTGAAGAAGCAAAGGATGACCCGGAGGTGGTCACTGGTACGTTTTATGTAAATTCAATTCCTGCACGTGTACTGTTTGACTCTGGAGCAAATCGTTCGTTTGTCTCCACTACATTTGCTCGTCAATTTAAAATGCCAACTTCCAAACTGCAATTTGTACTTGACATAGAGACTGCTAGCAATATGTTAGTAAAAGCAGACAAAGTGTATAGGAATTGTACATTATTGGTAGAAGACGTAGTATTCAATATAGATCTGATCCCTATGGAGTTCGGGGAGTTCGATATCATAGTAGGCATGGACTGGTTAGTTCATAACGAGGCCCAAATCGTTTGCAAGAAAAGAATGATCAAGATTACCACTCCCGAGGGCCGAGATATTTGCATATATGGTGACAGACACAAAGGTGACTTGTGCCTTATATCAATTGCAAAAGCCCGAAAGCATGTTGCTAAGGGTTGTTCAGCTTATTTAGCTTACGCTGTCGATGCAAAGGCTGAAGTTCAATCTCCTTCCACCGTTCCCATTGTTTCCGAATTTCCAGATGTCTTTCCAGAAGATATCTCGGGATTGCCACCTGATCGTCAAATGGAATTCCGCATTGACCTCATTCCTGGAGCTGCTCCAATAGCAAAGGCTCCGTACCGTTTAGCTCCTGCAGAAATGCAGGAAATGATGAAGCAGTTACAGGAGCTACTTGACAAAGGCTTTATCCGCCCAAGTTCATCTCCTTGGGGCGCTCCTGTTCTGTTCGTCAAGAAGAAGGATGGCACATTACGTATGTGCATCGACTACCGGGAACTCAACAAAGTCACAATCAAGAACAAGTATCCATTGCCCCGGATTGATGATCTCTTCGACCAGTTACAAGGCGCAAGCTACTTCTCGAAGATTGATCTTCGTTCGGGTTATCACCAACTCAAAGTACACCCTGATGACATTCCAAAGACGGCTTTCAGAACTCGTTACGGACACTACGAGTTTCTGGTAATGCCGTTCGGTCTTACTAATGCGCCGGCCGCTTTCATGGATCTCATGAATCGAGTCTGCCGGCCAATGCTCGACAAATCGGTCATCGTGTTCATCGATGACATTCTCATTTATTCAAAAACCGAAGAGGATCATGCAGCACATATGAGAGAATTATTAGAGTTGCTACGCAAAGAGCGACTTTATGCCAAATTCTCGAAGTGTGAGTTCTGGTTGAGGCAGGTACGTCTCAACGTTTGAAACAATTTCATGATCCTTATACTCAAACATAAATTCTTTTATTAACTTGTACCTCTTAAACAATTAATTCAGATCCAATTCTTGGGGCACGTGATATCTGGTGCTGGGATTGCTGTTGATCCTGCAAAGATCGAAGCTATCCAGAACTGGGAATCACCTCGCAACGCCTCAGAGATTCGGAGTTTTCTGGGATTGGCTGGTTACTACCGCCGATTCATCAAAGACTTCTCAAAGATCGCCGTTCCGCTAACAAAGCTTACTCGCAAGAACGCGACCTTCTTTTGGGGGGAAGAACAGCAAATGGCATTTGACAACTTGAAGAATCTGCTAAGTGAAGCACCAGTGTTAGCCCTGCCTGAAGGAAACGAAGACTTCGTAGTCTACACAGATGCATCAGGCATGGGTTTGGGTGCGGTACTAATGCAAAGAGGAAACGTCATAGCTTATGCTTCTAGACAACTCAAACCACATGAGAAAGACTACTCTACTCATGATCTAGAGCTAACTGCTGTGACTTTCGCTCTCAAGTTATGGAGACACTATTTGTACGGAACCAAGTGTCAGCTCTACACCGATCACAAGAGTTTGAAGTACATATTCAGTCAGAAGGACTTGAATATGAGGCAAAGAAGGTCAATGGAGCTGATCAAAGACTATGACTGTGAGATTCTCTATCATCCAGGGAAGGCCAACGTAGTGGCCGACGCCCTAAGCAGAAAAGCGTACTGCAAGGCATACTGCTATGCCAGGACTTGAATATGAGGCAAAGAAGGTCAATGGAGCTGATCAAAGATTACGACTGTGAAATTCTATATCACCCGGGGAAGGCCAACGTAGTGGCCGATGCCTTAAGCAGAAAAGCGTATTGCAAGGCATACTGCTATGCCTTGACTTCCACGATACTGACTTCAACGATCATAGACGATGTAAGAGCTGCTCAGTTACTGGCCCTAAAAGAAGAGAATGTTAAAGACGAAGATATCAGAATTCAGTTGCCATTAATGCAAGATGATGGAACTGGACTAAAGGGTGTGTATGGCAGAGTGTGGGTTCCCAAGTTCGGGAACATGAGAGATGTAATTCTCGAGGAGGCTCATCAATCTAAATTCTCAATTCATCCTGGTAGCACAAAAATGTACAACGACCTGAAGGCCGACTTCTGGTGGCCAGGATTGAAAAGAGATGTCGGTCAGTATGTTGAAAGGTGCAGAACATGTCGTCTAGTCAAAGCCGAGCACCAACAACCCTATGGTAGTATGCAACCTCTTCCTATCCCAGAATGGAAGTGGGACCATATTACTATGGATTTCGTAACCAAGCTACCTAAGACACGTCGTCAACATGATGCCATTTGGGTCATCGTTGACCGATTAACAAAATCTGCGCACTTCATTCCAATCCGAGAAACCTA
>JAANYP010007453.1:0-7500 GCA_020465985.1 Centrapalus pauciflorus
TCCAATTTAACAAGACATTGTTTGTAATTATAACATTGCAAAATCTAGAAATCATTGAATATTTAATTAATTGAATCTGGTTCTGATCCAATTTAATATTTTTGTTCATTTGTTTTAATATTTATTTTTGTAACTAATTATTTTTGACCCCGCAGCAACGCGCGGGTGTTAATAACTCGTTATATAATAAAATGCTAACAACTTGAAATTAAAATAATTATCATATAATTATCACACCATATTATATCATGAATTATTTATGATATATGAAACAAGTCATTTTCAATATCTCATACGGCTATATATGTACAAAATAGTATTTTTTGCATAGAGAGATTTCCAGGAAATCAGAAAACTAATTTTAAAATTCACTTTTTCATTAATTTTGTTTATAATTAAATATTTAATCAATTTAAACCTACTTTGATATTTTAAAGGACTATTTTTTTGTTGATACAAACATGAGATTTTATTTGTGCATAAACTTTGGTATTTGTGTACGAAAGATTGATTAAAAGTAATATAAATGGAATGGAAAAATGAAATTTAAATTGATTATTTGATTTGCCCATAAAGGTTAGGTTCTCAATTAAATACACATACAGAGAGTAATATATATGATTCACGGTAGAACCACATCTAACGATATAACCAAGTCCATTTTTTTTTCAAAAGCTTTATATAGATCTTTTTAAACTAATATTAAAATCCATTTACAAATTAATATGGTTTCAAGTTGTACATTCACATCAACTACCGTTCATTCACATTCACAATACACACACATTCAGCTGCCATTTTAGAGATCATACAAAACTCGTAACCAACTAACCATGCTTTTTTAAATAGATTATAATGTTTCTTTTAAACATGAAAATGAAAAAAGAAATTTAGAAAACGTTGTTAGAAAAAAAAATTAATTTTGGTCCTAACGATTGATAATCTTCTATCTTAAACTCACATCATACACACACATATGGTTCGAGAGAGTACCACTCGTTATGCAGCCCATCAAAAAGTATCACCTCTAAAAAAAGTTTTAAATTTTTTTTTCATAAATACGGTTTAATTAACATTATAACATCATATGTAAATTTCACATACATTCACATCTTCTAACTCATTAAAAATAATGTGAACGTACATTTAAAATGATTTTGCGAATATGTGATGCATTGTTTCATGCACTTAGGTATCGTTTGGATCGAAAGAATTTGATATGATAAGCTTAGAATATGACATGATTTTGATGTGATAGAATTTGAAAATGTTAAAAATTAAAACATGAAAGGATTATAAAAAACTTAGTTTTATGGATTATATAATAATTTGGGTAGATGGAGTTTGATAAAAAGAGGAGGTTGAGGGAATACCAAATGCTAATTAGATTCCTCCATCTTTTTTCAACAAACACGATATGTAAGTATTTTGAAATACAAATACTAAATGACGTATTTTAAGGGTGACAATTTCAGTCTATTCAATCAAACGGGTTGTCAATCAAAAGTAATAAATTTTACATAATTGTGAAATTCTTTTCAAATAACAATTTGTTTGCTACACCGTTTATAAATTCTCTTTTTTGATTAAAAAAATTATGTTTTAGCTAAATTTTTTACGACAGATCAATTTAACTGTCCCGCCAGTGGGTCAAAATTGTTATCCCTAACGTATTCAAATCCTTCAAACCAAACACTCCCTTAAAATGTATGAATGTGTGTGAAATTTACATATCATATTTGTAATGTTAATTAAATATATATTTATGATAAAAAATATTAAAAGAATTATTTTTAAGAGTGATACGTTCTGGTACGTTGTATAATAAGTGGTACTCATTTGAATATATATATATATATATATATATATATATATATATATATATATATATATATATATATATATATATATATATATATATATATATATATAGATGAGATCATTGCAGAACCTAAATTTAGCACTACAAGAAAAGTGTCATTTAGTGACACATGCTTTTAGTGACACATAAAAAAAGTGTCACTATATTCTACTTTTAGTGACACTTACAAAAAGAGTAGGTATAGAGCAATCTTTTACCCACGCTTATTCTAAATTAGTGACACAAAATTTTTGTCACAAAATACTTGAGGCCTATACCCACATACTCTTTTAGTCACTAAAAATCTATACCCACTCCACTTTTGCCCACTCTTTTTGTTGTCAAAAAAGTGTCACTATAGGTATCAAAATCTTTTACCTACACAATAAAAAGAGTGGGTAAAAGTGGAGTGAGTATAGATTTTTAGTGACTAAAAAAGTATGTGGGTATAGCCTGACTATACAGATGTATTTTGTGACAAGTTTTTTGTGTCGCTAATTTAGAAAAAGTGTGGGTAAAAGATTGCTTTATACCTACTATTTTTATAAGTGTCACTAAAAGTAAGATATAGTGACACTTTTTTTTGTGTCACTAAAAACATGTGTCACTAAATGACACTTTGCTTGTAGTGTAGTGTAGAACTGTAGAACCAATATCGTCCATAGATTAGAATAATCTAATGGTCTTGATTAAAAGAGTTAAGTTTGGAATTAGTGAAAAAAAAATTGGTAATAGTGATATTTTAATTCTTGGAGGGTTAAAAAAGGAAAATATTGGAAATAGCAAAAAGATTGACATTAGCAAAATAAATATCTTTTTTTTTAAATTAAAATAACATTAATATTATTAATTTTTAAATCAAAAAAATTATACCATAAAAACGAGAATTTTATACTCTTTAAAACGAGACCGGGCATGATATATTTTTTTCGAAAAAATTTTACGTGTTTATTTTTCGTAAAAAAAAATTACCCAGACCACGATGCAATATATCATGGTGAGATAATGAGATCATTCGATATCGAATAAACACTTTGATATCGTATATTTAACGTCAATGCAACACTGCATATACGCTCATTATTAACAGAGCTAAAATAATAGTCACAATTAGTAGTCAAAGTTGGTGGATTTAACGAGAACGGTTATGATATATATTTTTTATTTTTCGCAAAAAAAATTTTACCCAGACCACGATGCAATATATCATGGTGAGATCATGAGATCATTCGATATCGAATGAACACTTTGATATCGTATATTAACGTCAATGCAACATTGCATATACGTTCATTACTAACAGAGCCAAAATAATAGTCACAATTAGTAGTCAAAGTTGGTGGATTTAACGAGAACGGTTATGATATATACTTTTTTATTTTTCGTAAAAAATTTTTTACCCAGACCACGATGCAATATATCATGGTGAGATCATGAGATCATTCGATATCGAATAAACACTTTGATACCGTATATTTAACGTCGATGCAACACTGCATATACGTTCACTATTAACAGAGATAAATAATAGTCAAAATTAGTAGTCAAAGTTGGTGGATTTAACGAGAACGGTCATGAATATATTTTTTTGAAAAAAAATTTACGTGTTTATTTTTCGTAAATTTTTTTACCCATACGACCATTCGATATCGAATGAACACTTTGATATCGTATATTTAACGTCGATGCAACACTGCATGTCCATTATATATTAAAAGAGTAAAAAAAAAGTCAAAGTGGACAGTCAAATTTGGTAGGCTGCTATTAATTCAATGTTAATTGTATAATTACCATCTTATCCCTAGTGTTATATTATAATCTAATGGTTTAGATTGTTCTATGGTTCTGCACTAAATTAAGGTTCTGCAATGATCCCAACCATATATATATATATATATATATATATATATATATATATATATATATATATATATATATATATATATATATATATATATATATATATATATATATATATATATATATATATATATAGATTCAGGTTCAAAAAGGTACCTCTCGAAATCAAGTGCACCCGAAGGTACCAACCTTAAAAACTTTTTTTTTAATTTTTTTTCTCATAACCATGTTTAAATTAATGTTATACACATGATATATGAATTTCACATACATTCACACTTTCTGTGTCCTTAAAAATTATGTGAATGCTCAATGCATATTTATGTGAATGGTCATCTATGTGAATGGTCATTTCACACCATGTGAATGGTATGAATGACCATTCACATGATCTTTTTTTATCATTCACAAGAATTATGATGTTGTTCCTTTTGAAAAAAAGTCTTATAATGTTATCTTATACATGTCTATTCAAAAAAAAAATATGTGAATGATCATTCACATTAGGGTACGCTGGGTACGCTGGAATCTCATAGGTACGCTGATGAACCTGATTCTATATATATATATATATATATATATATATATATATATATATATATATATATATATATATATATATATACCTCTAGAAATCAAGGGCACCCGAAGGTACCGACCTTAAAAAAAATTTTAATTTTTTTTTCACATAACCATGTTTAATTTATTGTTATACGCATGATATATGAATTTCACATAAATTCACACTTTCTGTGTCCTTAAAAATTATGTGAATGCTCAATGCATATTTATGTGAATGTTCATCCACGTGAATGGTCATTTCACACCATGTGCCACCATGTGAATGGTGTGAATGACCATTCACATGATCTTTTTTTACCATTCACAAGACTTATGATGTTACTCCTTTTGAAAAAAAAAAATCTTATAATGTTGTCCTATACATGTCTATTAAAAAAAATATGTATGAATGATCATTCACATTATGATACGCTGGAATCTCATAAGTACGCTGATGAACCTGATTATATATGTGTGTGTGTGTGTGTGTGTGTGTGTGGTTCTGGTAAGAACCACTTTAAAATTTATGCATTTAATGTATAAATTTATGCATTTGATGCTAAAATTTATACATTTTATGTAAACATTTACGTATCTCATGATAAATTTGTTTACTTTATGTACAATTTGTGCATTTGACAAATTTTGTGCATTTAACATTCAAATTTGTGCATTTAGTATATAATTTAATGAATTTAAATTCTAAATGTAATTTTAATGTTAGATTATCATATTTATTAATTTTAAAAACCAATAACAGTTTTAAGTTATTAATTTAATTTTCAAATTTGTGCAATTGTTGTTTAAATTTCTATATTTATCTATCTATACTATTAAAAGAGTAACTATACTCATTTCTGGTGAAGCCACGTGTCGTCACCATAAATCGACACGTGACATTTATAGATTTTAAAAAGAATAAATAAATTTAAAATAAATCTATCCAAATCTATATAACCCACTTTTAAATTCAAATCAAATCAAACAAAATCTAATACTCTACTAACTTATTAATTAAATCCATCCAATTCTAATATAATCTACTTTTAAATTCATATCAAATCAAATCAAACAAAATCTAATAATCTACTAACTTATTAATTATAAGATAATATAATAAAAGTTTAAAAATATATATAAGAAAATAATTACTCTTCATATATATTTAGAAATATACAAAATTAATAGGTCATAATAAATAATAATATCATCTTATATACTTTTGTTTAAAAAGAATATTTATATCTTTATCTTTTTATTTATTATATTTTATATATATTAAAAATATCCGCGTAATACGCGGGTAATAAACTAGTATATAAATAAAGCAAGATAATTGTTGCACGTCTCACTCTCTTATGACATTTCATTCTCAAATTCCTGTATATTTTTCTATCATAATTGTTTTTCTAATTTTAAGGAAAGTAAAATTAATAACTCTAGTTATCTCTTTTAATAATTACTTTTTAATTTTATTTTAAAAATTAAAATAACTTGTAATTATCTCTTATAAATAATATTATGATTTTTGTTTAGTATTAATTAAAACATCTAATAAATCTATCTATATGATTAAAATCCATATATCGACATTGTAATCCAATTATTTATTATAATCCAATCATTAAATTTTATTTATTAGTATCTTATGGCTTTCAGTTTCATAAATTTATGTCATTTAAATACATCGTCTATTCAATTTTGATATTTTTATGATTACTATTTTATAAGTCTATAATAATATTTTATGTTTATATGTATTTTTAACAAATAATTACTTTAAAACTATATCCTATGTAATACATGGGTAAATAACTATATTTATAATATATAAATAATGATTCCATATTCGGAATTAAATTCAAAAATACAATCTGAATTTGTGTTAAATTATTTATAAATTCAAAAAAAATACCGAATGAATGTATAAAATTATTAAATCGTATTGTTTCTTACATTTCACAATATATATTTAATCAAAAAAATACCGAATGAATATATAAAAATTATTAAATCATATTGTTTCTTACATTTCACAAAATATATTTAATTTCTTACACACACACACACACATATATATATGTATATATGTATATATATATATATATATATATATATATATATATATATATATATATATATATATATATATATATATATATATAGATTCAGGTTCAAATAAGTACCTCTCGAAATCAAGTGCACCCGAAAGTACCAACCTTAAAAAACTTTTTAATTTTTTTTTTCACATAACCATGTTTAATTTAATGTTATACGCATGATATATGAATTTCACATAGATTCACACTTTTTGTGTCCTTAAAAATTATGTGAATGCTCAATGCATATTTATGTGAATGGTCATCCATGTGAATGATCATCATGGTGTGAATGACCATTCACATGATCTTTTTTTATCATTCACAAGATTTATGATGTTGCTCCTTTTGAAAAAAAATCTTATAATGTTGTCTTATACATGTCTATTTAAAAAAAATATATGTGAATGATCATTCACATTAGGGTACGCTGGGTACGCTGGAATCTCATAGGTACGCTGATGAACCTGATTCTATATATATATATATATATATATATATATATATATATATATATATATATATATATATATATATATATATATATATATATATATATATATATAGAGAGAGAGAGAGAGAGAGAGAGAGTCAGGTTTTATAAGACATCATATGCATCAGGAACCAAAAAAAGAACCAACTACGACCCTTGGATTAAATGATCATTGGTGCATCCGCGATGTACATAATTGTTATGCATAGGGGTATTTTGGGAAAAATAATATATCTTATCAAATAAAATTTAATTTTACATTAATTGAATATTCAATCAAATAACCAAACAATAAATGCTAAGTCAAATTAATTGATACACTTTCAAAATTACAAACTCTAAACAAATTCAAAAAAGATGATTTGATGTGGATGCATCTAATGTTAATGTTTCAATTCATGATGCATATCGGTTTATTCATCCTCATCTTCGGTCATATTCATCATCTTCTTCGTCCAACAATCATGCATCATCAAAATAGTGATACAAATTTATCGGATTCATCTTTAAACATGATGCATCTTCATCGGATTCATCAAAAATCATGATGCATCTTCATCGAAATTCATCTAAAAACACGATTTGATCTTCATAAACACGATGCATCTTCATCTTCATAAACACGA
>JAANYP010007453.1:12500-21806 GCA_020465985.1 Centrapalus pauciflorus
GAGAGAGAGAGAGACAGGTTCAAAAAAGTACATCTTGAAATCAAGTGCACCCAAAGGTACCAACCTTAAAAAAGTTTTTTTAATTTTTTTCTCATAATCTTGTTTAATTTAATATTATGCGCATGATATATGAATTTCACATACATTCACATGAGTGGTCATGGTGTGAATGACCATTCACATGATTTTTTTTACCATTCACAAGATTTATTATGTTGCTACTTTTGAAAAAAAAGTCTGATAATGTTGTCTTATACATGTTTATTAAAAAAATACATGTGAATAATCATTCACATTAGGGTACGTTAAATTTTTAGATATATATAACATTTTATGTAGATATATATTATTTCTATATAGATTACGTTAAATTTTTAGCAGTTAAATAATTTTCAATATAGAAAAAAAAATATTTTTTTATAAAAAAACGTTTTATTCTAAAAAAATCAATTCTCATGAAAGAAAATGAAAATGAAAAAAAGTAAGATAAAGAAAGTGAAAAAACAGATTTTTTCCCTTCAAATTAAAAATATCATTTGCACACATATTTCAAGATTTTCCACTATCAAAATTCTAAATAATTACAGATGTACCATTTGACAATTGAGTCATTGATCTTCTTGATCTAATGGTCACATTTGGAATAAAAAATATTATCTTTCTCTCTCTACATTTTTTATTATATGCATCTCTTTTTCACTTTCTCTCTCTTACTTTTTTTTCATTTTCATTTTCTATTTCTTTCATTAGAATTGATTTTAATATTAAAAAAATATTTTTTATAAAAAAATAAATTTTTTTCTATATGAAAAATTATTTAATTGCTAAAAAATTAATGTATTCTATATAGAAATATTATATGTCTATATAGAATGTTATATAATATTATATCTTTGGGGTAAAGCCATACAATAGCAACCTACTTTTGAAAATGTATCGATATGGTACGTCTACTTATTTAATTGTCTATATGGTATGTGTACTTTAATTTTCAGTATCGATATGGTCATTCTACATAATAGAGCCCGGTTTTTACATACGAAACATGGTTCTAATGGTATGAAAAAACAGTGGTTTATTACAAATATGGTCATATCGATATGAAAAATTGAAGTACAGGTACCATATCGATATTTAAAAAAGTAAACGTACCATATTGATAAATTTTCAAAAGTAGGTTACTATTGTATGGCTTTACCCCTATATCTTTTTATGTAGATTAACATTACTATTCATAATCTATGTAGAATGTTATGTTTCTTATATATTTCATATATTTTTATGTTTATTATACAAATCTATATCTTTTTTGTAATTACCATTACTATTCATTGTGTTTTTGGTATATTTTATATCAGTTTCATACCAAGTGTTCGATAAAATGTTTAAATGAAATCTTATTTTTTTTGTTTCAATGTGTTTTTCGTATATTTTATCATTTAATCTACGAAGAATATATGATACTTGACATTCTACACGACATTCTACGTAGATTGCATGACATTCTACGTAGATTGCATGTCATTCTACGTAGATTGAATGTCATTCTACGTAGATTGCATGACATTCTACGTAAATTGTACATAGAATATGTTCGTCGATATTCTACGTAGATTGCATGTCATTCTACGTAGATTGAATGTCATTCTACGTAGATTGCATGTTATTCTACGTAGATTAACAGTTTTATTCTATGTATTTTTGGTATATTTTTATATCAGTTGCATACCAAGTGTTTGATAAAATGTCTAAATGAAATCTTTTTTTTTTGTTTCAATGCGTTTTTGATATATTTTATCATGTAATCTATGTAGAATATATGATATTTGACATTTTACATGACATTCTACATAGATTGCATGACATTCTACGCAGATTTCATGACATTCTACGTAGATTGAATGTCATTCTACGTAGATTGAATGTCTTTCTACGTAGATTGCATGTCATTCTACATAGATTGCATGACATTCTACGTATATTGTACATTAAATATGTTCGTCGATACTCTACATAGTATATAACAGATTCATTTTCAATGTTTTATAATGAAGATTATTTGTAAAATATTATATATATATGAATGTAATAGTTATTAGATGTTTTACTATATAGATTAAATGATAATCTACATAGAATATATGATACAAGACTACTTGTAAAAAATCACACATAATCTATGTAGAATGTTATGTTTCTTATATATTTCATATATTTTTTTATTTCTTATACATTTCTATATCTTTTTATGTAAATGTACATTAACATTCAATGTGTTTTTGGTATATTTTATCATGTAATCTATGTAGAATATATGATACTTGACATTCTACATGACATTCTACGTAGATTGAATGGCATTCTACGTAGATTGCATGTCATTCTACGTAGATTGAATGTCATTTTACGTTAGGGGTGAGCGACGGGTACCATTTCCCGAACCCGAACCGGTACCGGTACTGACCGATATCGAATTAATATATTCGGTTCGGTATTCGGTTTTTAAATTAGCTAAAATTCGGTATTTGGTACTCTCGGTTCGGTACTCGGTTTTTAAATTAGCTAAAATTCGGTATTCGGGACCGAACCGGCACCATATAAAATTATACGGTTCGGTATTCGGTTCTTTCAAAACTAATAATTCGGTTTCGGTATTTTCGGGATCGGTACCGATTCGGTTCGGTCCGGTACCGAGCTCACCCCTATTCTACGTAGATTGTACATAGAATATGTTCGTCGATACTCTACGTAGATTGCATGCCATTCTATGTAGATTGCATGTCATTCTACGTAGATTGAATGTCATTCTACGTAGATTGCGTGACATTCTATGTAGAGTATCGACGAACATATTCTATGAACAATCTACGTACATTGGACAGATTCATTTTTCATATTTTATAATTAAAATTATTTGTAAGATATTATATTTATAATGAATGTAATAGTTATTAGATGTTTTACATGATAATCTATGTTGATTACATGACAATCTACGTAGATTACATCATAATCTACCTAGAATATAATACAATACTACTTGTAAAAAATCACACATAATCTATGTAAAATGTTATGTTACTTATATATTTAATATATTTTTATGTTTCTTATACATTAATATATCTTTTTATGTAGATTAACATTACTATTCAATGCGTTTTTGGTATATTTTATCATGTAATAATCTACGTAGAATATATGATAATTTACATTCTACACGACATTCTACGTAGATTGCATGTCATTCTACGTTGATTGCATGTCATTCTACGTATATTGCATACCATTCTACGTAGATTGCATGTTATTCTACGTAGATTGCATGTCATTCTACGTCATTTTGAATGTCATTCTACGTAGATTGAATGTCATTCTACGTAGAATGCATGACATTGTACGTAAATTGTACATATAATATGTTCGTCGATATTCTACATAGAATATGACAGATTCATTTTTCATGTTTTATAATGAAGATTGTTTGTAAGATATTAGATTTATAATGATTGTAATAATTATTGGATGTTTTACATGATAATCTACGTAAATTAAATGATAATCTAAATAGAATATAATACATGACTACTTGTAAAGAATCACACATAATCTATGTAGAATGTTATGTTTCTTATATATTTCATGTATTTTTATGTTTTTTATACATTTCTATATCTTTTTATGTAGATTAACATTACTATTCAATGTCTTTTTCGTATATATTATATCAGTTGCATACCAAGTGTTTGATAAAATGTCTAAATGAAATCTATTTTTTTGTTTCAATGTGTTTTTGATATATTTTATCAGGTAATCTACGTAAAATATATGATATTTGACATTCTACAGGACATTCTAAGTAGATTGCATGTCATTCTACGTAGAATGCATGACATTCTACGTAAATTATACATAGAACATGTTCGTTAACATATTCTATATAGAAAAAAATATTGTATATAGACATATAATATTTCTATATAAAATACGTTATTTTTTAGCAATTAAATAATTTTCTATATAGAAAAAATAATTTTTTTTATAAAAAAACGTTTTTTTACTTTAAAAATCAATTATAATGAAAATGAAAAAAAGTAAGAGAGATAAAGAGAAAAAACAGAGTTTTTTCTTCCAAAAATACTCTTTTCACACATTTTCAAAATTATTTACTATCAAAGTTCAAATTAATTACAAAATTGTCATCCAATATATCAACCATTGATTATCATTAATCCAAAGGTCATAAAATGTTTTTAGGTTACCACATTGTTTTATGGTTCTTAGAAGAACCCTCCTATATATATATATATATATATATATATATATATATATATATATATATATATATATATATATATATATATATATATATACATATACATATATATATATATATATATATATATATACACATATACATATATATACATATATATATATATATATACATATATATATATATATATATATATATATATATACATATATATATATATATATATATATATATATATATATACATATATATATATATATATATATGTATAGAATCAGGTTCATCAGCGTACCTGTAAGATTCCAGCGTACCCAGCGTACCCTTATGTGAATGATCATTCACATATATTTTTTTTGAATAGACGTGTATAAGACAACATTATAAGACTTTTTTTCAAAAGAAGCAACATCATAAATCTTGTGAATGGTAAAAAAAGATCATGTGAATGGTCATTCACACCATTCACATTGTGTGAAATGACCATTCACATGGATGACCATTCACATCAATATGCATTGAGCATTCACATAATTTTTAAGGACACAGAAAGTGTGAATGTATGTGAAATTCATATATCATGTGTATAACATTAGATTAAACATGGTTATGAGAAAAAAATTTAAAAAAAAGTTTTTTAAGGTCGGTACCTTCGGGTGCACTTGATTTCGAGAGGTACCTTTTTGAACCTGACTCTATATGTATATATATATATATATATGTATATATATATATATATATATATATATATATATATATATATCTATATATGGAGTGGATCAAGTGAGGACCGTCTTTAAAATGAAGACGGTAAGAACCAATAATAACCTGACATATCATCCATTTTGATTAAAATAAAATAAAATTAAATGCATTTGAAATTAATTAATAAGGAAGATATATTCAAAATTTTAAATCAATCCATTTTCTCTCCTCTAAGCAATTCTCTTTTTTCTCAATCTCTTAATACAATAGATGAAGAATCACACATGAATGTGACTCAATGTTTATTATGAACAATTATATAGATTGTGTAAATCATTTGTTGTGAACCACATGTGTATTAATTGTGAATCATCAATGTCGTGAATCACACATTTTTGAGTCGTGAATCACAAATGTTTGAGTAGTGAATCATAATCTTGTACCGATTGCGAATCGTCGATGGTGTCGTAAACCATGACGGTGTTGTGAATCACCAGTGTTGTGGTGAACCACAACAATAGTGTGAATCATTGATGGTATCATGAACCATAACGGTGTCATGAATATCCAGAGAGAGCATGTGTGTAGTTTGGTAAGTGAGAAAATCTTGAAATGATTGACTACTTTTATTTTATTCTTTTTTTAATTCAAATTAATATTGATGAGATGTCGTGATCTCATTGGTTCTCATCGTCTTCGTTTTAAGGATGATCCTCACGTTAACCTTACCCTATATATATATATATATATATATATATATATATATATATAAGTTTCCCCTGCGTACAAAGCAAAATCTCGCGTATCCAATGTACCCTTTATATGCAAGGGTATTTTCGTAATAACAACCATCATTCACAACAATTATAAAATCATCGTTCACAATACTTATAAAATCATCATTCACATTACTTAATTGATCATTCACAACACTAATCTGAACATTTACAACACTTATTTAATCATTCACAAGAATTGTTTAACTATTTACAGTTCTTCTACACTTATTTGATCATTCGCAACACTTATTGATCATTAACAACACTTATTTGACTATTTATAATTATTCTATGCTTATTTGATCATTCACAAGACTTATTTGATATTCACATTAATTATTTGACCATTCACAGTATTTATTTTATCATTCACAATAATTATTCAACTATTTACACTTTCTACACTTATTTGATCATTCATAAGAATTATTTGATCATTCACACTTTTTCTAAACTTATTTCATCATTCACAAGAATTATTTGACTATTTACACTTATTCTATACTTATTTGATCATTCACAATAAATTATTTGACCATTCACAGTATTTATTTGATCATTCACATGAATTATTTGACTATTCACAATATTTTTTTCATCATTCATAAGAATTATTTGATCATTCAAATTACTTATTTGATCAATTAACTGTTTCGAATGATCATTTTATAAGTATTACGAATGGTCAAATCATTCATGTGAATGATCAAATAAGTGCTGTGAATGATCACATAAATACTTTGAATAATCAAATAATTCTTGTGACTGATCAAATTAATGTTGTGTGAATGATCAAATGAGTGTAGAAGAAATGTAAATACTCAAATAATTTTTGTGAATGATCAAATAAGTGTTGTGAATGGTCAAATAATTCTTGTGAATAATCAAATAAGTGTTGTGAATGATCAAATAAATAGTGTGAATGGTCAAATAATTATTGTGAATGATCGAATAAGTCTTGTGAATGATCAAATAAGTGTAGAAGAAGTGTAAATAGTCAAATAATACTGTGAATGATGAAATAAATACTGTGAATGGTCAAACAATTCATGTGAATGATCAAATAAGTGTTGTGAATGATCAAATAAATACTATAAATTGTCAAATAATTCTTGTGAATGATCAAATGAGTATAGAAGAAGTATGAATGGTCAAATAATTCTTGTGAATGATCAAATAAATACTGTAAATGGTCAATTGATTCTTGTGAATGATCAAATAAATGTTGTGTGAATGATCAAATGAGTGTAGAAGAAGAGTATATAGTCAAATAGTTCTTGTGCATGATCAAATAAATACTATGAATAATCAAATATTTCATGTGAATGATCAAATAATTTCATGTGAATGATCAAATAAGTGTTGTGAATGATCAAACAAATACTGTGAATGGTCAAATATATCTTGTGATGATCAAATAAGTGTAAATAGTCAAATAATTCTTGTGAATAATCAAATAAGTATAGAAGAAGTGTGAATGATTAAATAATTTTTGTGAATTATCAAATAAGTGTTGTGAATGATCAAATAAGTGTTGAATAAAATGTAAATAGTCAAATAATTATTGTGAATGATGAAATAAATAATGTGAATGGTCAAATAATTCATATGAATAATCAAATAAGTGTTGTGAATGATCAATTAGGTGTTGTGAATGATAAAATAAGTATTTAAGAATTATAAATAGTCAAATAAGTGTTGTGAATGATCAAATAAGTGTTGTAATTGATCAAATAAGTTTGAAGAATTGTAAATAGTTAAATAATTCTTGTTAATAATCAATTAAGTAATGTGAATTATCATTTTATAAGTGTTGTGAATAGTCGCTGTAATTACGAAAATACCCTTCCATCTAAATAAAGAGGGATGCGCATGAAGTTTTCAACTTTTGATCACAGCCCTTGTTTAATCTTGTGTCTTTGGAAGGGTACCTTTGATACACTCAATTCTCATAGATACTTTTTTGAACACATATACATATATATATATATATATATATATATATATATATATATATATATATATATATATATATATATATATATATATATATATATATATATATATATATATATATATATATATATAGATTTAGGTTCAAGTGAGTACCACCCATTATGCAGCGCACCAGAAGGTACCAACCTTATACGTAATTGTTTTGAAATTTTTTTTCATGAGCATGTTTTAATTAACATTACACAGATCATATGTAAATTTCACGCAAATCCAAAATATCTAAGTGCATGAAAACACGCATCACATGAATGCACGTTCACATATATTAAAAATTATATAAGTGTGTGTTCACATCCTTTTTTAGGAGCTAGGAAATGTGAATGTATGTGAAATTTACATATGATCTTCATAATGTTAATTAAAAAATGTTTATGAAGAAAAAAGTTAAAAAAGTTTTTTTAAAGGTGGTACCTTCTGGTGTGCTGCATAATGGGTGGTACTCTCTCGAACCATATTCTATATATATATATATATATATATATATATATATATATATATATATATATATATATATATATATATATATATATATATATATATATATATATATAAAAGTTTATAAACCCACGTTGATACATGGATAATTTTTAATCAATAATTGTTTACATTAAATGTATGTAAACTTAAAATTAAATCAATATAAATATTAAATTCCTATAAATAAAATAGGACAAATGACCAAAAATAGTAACAAGTTTTGACATTTTTATCATTAATAGTAACATTATTTATTTTTTATCATTAATAGTAACAACTTTTTATTTTTCTAGTAATAATAGTAATGGGTGACCTGTAAACCTGTTTAGCAAGTCACCAACTTTTTCATTTATAAAAAATAGTAACATCTTTTCAGATTTTTATTAATAATAGTAACATATCAAATTAAAAACATAACTTTTTTATTTAATTAAGATTTCTAATATTCCATAAACACCAAAATTAACCAAATTTTTATTCCAAGTATTTACGGATAAATAATATTCGATTATTTATTCACATAATATATAATATGAATGAAAAAAATATTATGAATCATTTCAATTTTCACTTTTTCCAAATAAAAACTATGAACCATCATTCTCTTAGTTTTTCCGAATAAAAAATACAAATCGCTCCATTTTTTTTTTAGTTTTTTACAATATAAATGGGTCATAGTTATTTTTATTTAAAAAACAAAAATCAAAATGAGTCTCCATATTTTTCATTCATAAAACTATAAACCACAATGAGTAATGATTTTTTCATTCATTGAAAAACTAAAAAATGAATGTGTCGCAATGCTTTTTCATTCGTAGTAGTTTTCATTTGGAATAAAAAAATTACAAATTGATCAGCTTTTTAGTAAATTCCAAACGAAATTAATTACAAACCATACAACTTTTAGCTATCCCGAATGAAAAACTACGACCCAATCATGTTTTAGATATTTTTTTACAAAAAACTATAAATCATTTTGATTTTTCGTACAAAATAATTGCAACTCATTTATTTTTGTGTTTTTAACAACGAAAAAACTATGAAGTATTTCAGTTT
>JAANYP010007454.1:0-37559 GCA_020465985.1 Centrapalus pauciflorus
ATGCATGAAAATCACACTTGCACGTTCACTCTTGGTTTCAGCACTTAGCTTTTTTCACACTTCTTTCTGTCCTTAGAAGCTTCCTTTTATACTCACTCAGAGGATCTAAGAGAAACATCTTCATTGGACGGAATGAAAAAGGAGAAGTCTTGTTGAAAAGACAACATAACCTTTTCTGCACTTTTCTGAAAAACAGACTTGTCTTCACATGTGTAGAACTTTTGTCTTTTTTACTTTGTCTACTGTTGCATTGCCTTTAACTAATTTAGGAATGTCAACTTTGCGTCTTTCTTCCTTGTAAAGGCCTATTTTGATATAAGAAAAAGGTCTGTCACCCTTTTTCAAATAACCTTTTGTCTTCATGTTACAGAACAGCTTGGGCAGGCTGAGCAGTTCTGTTTTCCACTTTGTCTTCGACTATTCGTAAACTGATCTATGTAGTACAAAAACAACCATGATGACTTGGAAACATATGTCACATAAAGTGTTTAGCCTGATCACAAAGAACGGTTCTCTTCACAAAGAACAGAAACACTTTAAATTGCCAAGCTGCTCAACAGTGTAGAGCAGCGTAGACAGTTTATGTCCAGTCCTGTTCAGCAGACAGAGCTAGCTTGGACAATGTTCTTAGTTGCAACACATGCAACATATAGAACAGCTTTAGACTAATATTGCAAATCATTTTCAGGTTTCAATAAGGCATATAACAGGCCTTAAATTCAACCTTCAAATGCATCAACAGGTTTGATTATAAATCTCCCCCTCAGATGTAGAACAGGTTTGACTGAGGCCTTTTTGTGCCTAACAAAGACGTTGTCAGCGCTCCTTCCACACCCCTGCGTGATAACGCATCCGCTGCCCAATTTTCCCGACCCGGTTTATAGCAAATTTAAAAACTATACCCCAACAATTTTGCCACCCAATTTTGTTGATCAGGACTAGGACTAGTAATGCGCTGATGCAACAAATGTGTCAAACTTTTCTGATCCGTATAAACGATAGAAGTAGTGCCCAAAAGTTAAGAACGCCAATGTTGCACAGCCAACACCAAAGCCATAATTTCCCTCTCATAAGCCGATTTCGCCAAATTACGTGCACTCAGCGCCTTGCTAAAATAGGCTACGGGTATACGTTGCTGCAATAGGACCGCTCCAATTGCCCTTCCAGAAGCATCACACTTCACCACAAAAGGAACACTAAAATCAGATACTACCAATAAAGGAGCAGTAACCATTGCCTCCTTTAACTTATCAAAAGCAACCTGTGCTCCTTCATTCCAATTAAAAGCCTCTTTCTTAGTTAACTCCGTTAAGGGTTTAGCGATACTACTATAATGACGAATAAACTTCCGGTAATACCCCGTGAGACCGAGAAAACCACGCAACCCTTAAACATTTTTCAGAATTGGCCAGGCCTCAATTTTCTTAGGGTCCATAGCTACACCATCACCATTGATTTATGTCACAAAAACTCCACCTACATTTGACCAAAAGAACATTTCTTCGAATTGACTACCAACTGATTTTGTGCTAAAGCTTGCAACACCGTTCTTAAATCAACCAAGTGTTGTTCCCACGAGGAACTGTAAATGAGAATATCATTAAAAAAACCACCACTTTCTGTAACCAAGGACGAAAAATATCATTCATGATAGCGTGAAAGGTAGCGGGTGTATTCATAAGGCCAAATGGCATGACAAGATACTCGTAATGACCGTCATGTGTACGAAAGGTCGTCTTCTCAATACTGTCAGGATGCATACGGATTTGGTTGTACCCAGATTTTAAATCTAGTTTAGAAAAAAACAGAGCCCCATGTAACTCATTAAGAAGTTCTTCAATCATTGGTATAGGAAACTTATCATGGCTTTATTAAGGGCTCTATAATCTACTCACATTCTCCATGTTTGATCTTTCTTTCGAACCAAAATTACGGGACTCGAAAAAGCACTTTTACTAGGTCGGATCATACCCATAGAAAGAAGTTCTTGCACCTGACGTTCAATCTCTGTTTTTTGGACATGAGGATACCTATAGGGACGCACACAAATAGTGTCACCGGGAGAAGAAAGAGTGATAACATGGTCATGAACACGAACAGGAGGCAGATCCGCCGGTGTTTGAAAAACCCGAGGAAATTCCGTCAACAAAACTAATTCTTCATGTTGGTCGTTGTTGCCCCTCGTGAATCCGAGATCTTTTGCTACCCTTGTTGTTTCATCCACCCCGTCAAAAGTTTTTGAAATTCAATAGCCTCAGTACACTCCACCTCCAAAGATTGTAGAGTAGATTTGATGTCGGTAACATCAGCTTGTAACTTATGAATTAATTCTTCATGTTGCTCAAATTTGGCTTGAATACAACGAGTTTCCATGAGAAAAGATTGTAACAGATCCAAAAAATGGCAGGTCTAGGCAGGCCGGACCAATGATAGGTGATAGAAAGCAATCTAGAACAAGTACAAAGAATTTAAGAGTGCTGAATGATGAAATTGATAAGAAGAATGAAGAACAGAGTACAAAATTGAACTCTCCCAGGGACTAGCCCTCTCTCTCAACCGAATGATTGGAGCCACTCTATTCAATATTAGCATAAATAACAGAATGCTGACATGAGATCCTCCCCTTCCCCTTTATTCCCCTCTCTCCTCTAAACCAACCTCAGCCACTTTCAGTATTTCCCATTTTAGCCCTCCTTGAATACACTTTTAATATTCTAGACTTAGGTATATTGGCCTTAAGTATTTCTCCATCCGTATCACTGCACATGTTGGTGCTTGTGATCCTCGTCTTTTATCAGCTCTGCATGTTCTCGGTTTGTACCTTCAATTTTTACTTGAGTTTCCCTTTGATGAGCATGTCCATCTGCTTCATCCCTGCAAACTTGTTGTGCTAATCCCTCGCTATCACAGTGAACTCATAGTAGCAATGAGGGTGCAATAACACGGCTTCATACATCTCCTTGAATTTAGTTTCATAGCAACCTGGAAAGCCAACTCCTTTGGCAATTCCACTACATTTTTGTTTGCTAGAAACCTCTTATAGCATCCATTCTCTTCAACTATCTTATATAGATCAAACAAGCAAATAAATACACCAAATAACTTCGATGGTATCTCAGTTTTAATTCCAATATGATTTTTATGATACCAACTTATGCATTTTTCAAAAGCTTACTTGAACACATTTTGTTTTTCATTACTGATTTTATGTCCTTAATTAAATCCATAAATATAACAAAGTCATCTATTGTTTCAATCTCAAAAAACTCTTCATGTGCTCCTTGTGCAGTGGGTACTTGCACATACATAATTTTATTAATTTCATCAAAGTACCCACGAAGACATTCATCTTGCAACATTTTTCCTTTTTCCTCATTGAAACCGGTTATGTCTTCTTTGTTAGCCATAGGATCAAACATATGGGATATTATACATTTTGAATCATCAATCTTAATCTCAAAGCCTTGAAGCAATAGTTTCTTCAAACTTAAAAGATTAAGATTGATTTCTGGCACATACTTCACATATGGAATTATGTAATTCATTTATATAGTTTCTAACTTAATATTCACTATTCATGTGCAAAAATCAAGTTATCTTCATGATCCTTGTGGTTAACAGAAAAGCATTCCTTCAATCTCTTGAAAAGGTGCTTATTTGGTGACATGTGTGTTAATATTGAGGAATTTACATACTAGATTTCATCCCAATGTTTGTGTTCGGTTCCTATAACCACATATTCTCCTTTAAACGAGATTTTCTCCATATAAATCTGTTTATAAGGCTTCACTGTTTCAGATATGGGTGTGGAAGGTGTGTACTCTAGTGATCCTCCATTGTATTTCCCTTTATCTTTGTTGTTTTCCTCCGCAGAACATTCCCATACGAAATGTCCCCTTTCTTTGCATTTGTAACACTTAGCCTTCTTCTTTTTTTCTCCATTTCCTTGTTGTAGAATTGTTGCAGATTGATATGATTCTGATTCTTTGATCTCTGCAGCCCTCTGAGTAAAAGTTAATTTGTCAAGTTTATGTTTAATCCAAGATCCTCTTCATTTCTGTCCTTGCTCTGACACCAATGATGGTCTGATGCAGCATAGCAAAATGAAAATATAGACTAATCTGTTGATTCGAAGAATACGAGAATAATCTCTACCAAAAGTTTGTTGATTCCGTAGAATACCAAACAATTAGGCTTCAAACAACCGATTTTGAATTCGGAAATTTGGAAAATACGAAAGTTTTCTTAATTCATAATATGACTTCATAGAATAGTTGAACATATCTTAAATAGAAATCTGAAATGGGAGACGCGTCAAAAAACCCAACGGGTCGACCCAGGGAACCAAAAGAAAAAACCCAAAAACCCATAAAAAAACATAAAACAGCCCATAACTCTCATTCCGGGTCTAATTTGGGCGAAACGGTTGGGCATAGCGGTTTGTCACTGCCTGGAGCTCGAGCCAACGGTCGTCTGGACACCTAATTCGCCCCAAACGGAGACTCGAGTCAAAAGTTAGGGCCGTTTCCGTTTAGCCCTTTTTATTACGGACCCTATCTTGGGCCTCCAGAAACAGAATGACCCGATCCTCTACACTTAGGCCTGCATCATCCCCCCCTGGGTAGACAAAATTCGTCCTCGAATCTGCAGTAGGCTCATCATCCGAAGAATCTCCAAGGAAAGGCACCAAATGCTTAACATTGAACACATCAGCACATCGTATATGATTTGGCAATTTCAGACGATAAGCATTAGAATTTATCTTCTCCACAATCTCCACCGGTCCAATCTTCTTTGCAGATAACTTATTGTACTCACCGACCGAGAAACGCTCCTTAGTCAGAATAGCCCAAACGAAATCACCAACCTCAAAATCAACGTGTCTGCATTTCTGATCAGCATCCTTCTTTTATTTTGCATTAGCACGAACCAAGTTTTCTTGTACCGCCTTATGGACCTCATTAAGCCCAACAATAAAATCCTGCACTTTCTTTGGAACGGAGCTTGAGATAGGAAGGCCCAACAAATCCAGTGGGCCCCTGGGCTGAGCAGAATAGACCACTTCAAATGGACTGAAACCAGTACTTCTGTTCACCACACGATTATGGGCAAACTCTGCTTGACACAACGTCTGAGGGTGATAGGCACTGCTGAAGTTAAGCTCTGTGTTCACCATCTTCCATAGGCTGCGCCAGAAATGGCTCACGAAATGAGTGTCCCGATCAGAAACAATAGTAGAAGGTAACCCATGCAAACGGTAGATCTCCCGAAAGAACAACTCAGCCACATGAACCGCATCAGCTGTTTTCTTGCACGGAATAAAGTGTACCATCTTCGAAAAATGGTCAACCACAACAAATATCGAATCATTACCCCGTTGTGTTCGAGGCAACCCAAACCAAAGTCCATACTAATATCAACCCAAGGTTGTGAAGGAACAGGCAGAGGCATGTAAAGTCCAGCATTAGTGGCTGAACCCTTGGAAGCTTTACAGATCCTGCACCGCTTAACAAACCGCTCTACTTCCTTCCGCATTGTAGGCCAAAAGTAAGATGATTGCACCAAGTGTAAAGTGTGATCTCTGCCTACATGCCATTCACCATGTAACTCCTTTATGATGTGCAGACGGAGACTTGAATCAGGATTGAATAATTGATTCCCCTTGGATAGGAACCCATCATGCAACAAAAAATCTGCCCTCTTTCCAGACTTAACTTCCTGCAAAACAACAGAAAAGAAAGGATCGTCTTGAAACTGCTCAATGAGACTGTCAAAGCCTGGTACTTCGACTCGCATGGATACAAGCAAACTACTCCTCCTACTTAAAGCATCTGCCACCCGATTAGAAGTTCCAGATTTATGTTTCACAACAAAAGTAAATTTCTCCAGAAAAGCAAACCATTGCCCATGCTTATGAGATACTTTGTCCTGACTGTGAATGTGCCTTAAGGAGTCATGATCCGTGAACAACACAAACTCCTTATGGAACAAATAATGCCGCCAATGCTTCACTGCTTGGGCCACTGCATAGAATTCAAGATCGTAGGTACTGTATCGCAGTTTTGCCCCTGTCAACTTTTCACTGAAATAAGCAATAGGTGGTCCTCCCTGACTCAAAACACCCCCAATCTCAACCTTTGAAGCATCCGAGTGCAACTCAAAAACTTGGTTGAAATCTGGCAATATTAGAATTGGTGCCGTCGTTAGTTTTTTCTTAATTAACTGAAAAGCTGACTCTGCCTCGTTGGTCCAAGTAAAAGTCTTTCCTTTCCCCTTTATAGAGACTGTCACTGGTGCCATGATAGAACTGAAATTTGGTATGAACTACTTGTAAAATGAGGCCAACCCATGGAAACTTCGGACGTCGATGAGGGTTTTTGGAGATGGCCAATCTTTCACATTAGTAACCTTGGACTCATCCACTTGTATGCCTTCACCAGAAACCACGTATCCCAAAAACACAACCTTCGGGGTCATGAACACACATTTCTTCAAAGCTGCATATACATTATCCCTGCGAAGTAAACTGAGAACCTACCGCACATGCTCTACATGCTCATAAAAGTTAGCACTGTAAAAAAGTATATTGTCAAATTACACTACCAAAAATTTTCCAATAAAAGGCCGAAATAACTGGTTCATTACTCGCATAAATGTGCTAGGGGATTTCGATAACCCGAAGGGCATCACTAACCACTCATACAGCCCCTCACGTGTTTTGAAGGCGGTTTTCCACTCGTCAGCCGGTCTAAGCCGTATCTGATAGTACCCACTTTTCAAATCTAGCTTTGTGAAAATGGTGGCACCACTAAGCTAATCTAATAAGTCATCAAGACGAGGAATTGGAAATCGATACCTTACTGTGATTTTGTTGATGGCTCGACTGTCAACACACATTCGCCACGTTCCATCCTTCTTGGGAACCAGCAAAGCAGGAACAGCACAAGGACTCATACTCTCCCGAACCTGTCCTTTGGCAACTAATTCCTCAACTTGTCTACGCAACTCCTCATGTTCGATAGGACTCATTCTGTAGTGCGGTTTGTTGGGTAACTGAGCTCCGGGTTCCAAATCAGTGTGGTGCTGAATATCTCGCAGTGGAGGCAACCCATCAGGCAATTCAGTAGGGAATACATCAGAAAACTCCTCGAGTAAAGGAGTCATGGCCTCTAGAATCTCAACTTCTTCGGGCACTTCCTTCCCAATCAAAACAAACACTTCCTCTACATCTTCAATGTCTTCCTTAAACTGGTCAAGGGTTAAAAGAGAACCAGATTGCTTGGTAACTATTTCCTTAGGCTTAGTAGGTACCAAGGTTATTTTGACCCCACCAAATAAAAAACTATAAGTATTGGTGCGCCCATTATGGTCAACATTTCGATCATATTCCCACAACCTACCCAACAACAAATGACAAGCATCCATAGTGACAACATCACACCACACATTATCCTTATATGTTTGACCAACAGAAAAAGCAACAAGAGCACGTTTAGAAACTGTAACCTCACCACCTTTCTTCAGCCACTGCAGTTTGTAAGGTTTTTTGCAATTTTCCTTTTTCAAAGCCAATTTCTGAACCGCCTCCTCAGAAATGAGATTATCACAACTACCAGAATCGATAAGAAAGGTGCAAACCTTACCCAATATCGTACACGTGGATTGAAAGATGTTGTGTTTTAGCCAATCTTCACCAACTGCCTTTGGGGTAAAGCACGAGCGCCTTACAACCAGGTTCACCCCCACATCTCCGGTGACGACTTCTTCATCGTACTGTGGTTCTTCATCAAACAGTGGATTATCCTCGTAACCCTCATCAGCATACTCATATTCCCAATCCCCAGTCTCGGCATACATGTGTTGTTTTCCAGCCTTCTTGTAGTCAGATGCCCGATGCCTATCTTGCCACAACTGAAACATGTCAGACCCCCGGTACTACTTGCACCTCATGTTGGAGTTGTCCCAGTAGAAGCACCCCATGTCTTCGTTTGATTTAGGGTGAAACGTGTCATTGCACCACCCGAACCAGAACCTCTGCCACCAGGAGCATTCGGAAAGGCACCACTACCAGGTGAATTTGAAAGGACACCACCACCAGGGGAATTTGATAAGACACCAGAACCACCACTCACCCGACGGTTTTGCTTCTCAAGAGCCAGTGCCCTTTGGTGTGCCTCTGAAACGGAAACCGGATCGAACAGATTCACGGCATCTATGATTGAAACCCTCAAGCCACCAACATACCGTGCAACAAGTTGGTCTTCCGTATCCTGAATATCATTCCGCACGATCAAATGATAGAAATCGGTTGTATATTCATCAACCGTTCTGGCCCCCTACCTGAGGTTCTGTAACCGCTGGTACATCAACCGTTGGAAGTTATGAGGAAGAAAGTTGGACCTCATACACTTCTTCATCTTCCTCCACGTTTCAACCTTTGGTTTGCCCAGACGACTTCGTGTCTGTTTCAACTGCTGCCACCACGCCGATGCCCTACCGCGAAGCCTGGTAGCGATCAGTGATACCCTCTTGTTTTTGGGTACCTCTTTGAACTCGAACACTTCCTCAACCGTATCCAACCAATCAATGAACCCCTCTAGACTTAAATCCGGTCTCCCAGCGCCTACTATCATCCCTACGATTTTGCCTTGGTTGTTCTTCAATTTCCGACCCGGAAGACGAACGGTCATAGATGAACGGATTTTCAAACTCTTCATCCTCGTGGCCTCGGTTCAACAGATCTGTGAATCGATCGGTCAACAGATTAACCACTTGATCCAACCTTTCATCCATCCTCGCGAAAATCCGTTGCTCAAACTCGCGTTCATACACTTCCTCAAGTGGTTTCTGTCTCCTCGGCAGCATCCTGAACTCGAGAATTTAGGCTCTAATACCAACTGATGCAGCATAGTAAAATGAAAATACAAACTAATCTGTTGATTCAAAGAATACCAGAATAATCTCTACCAAAAGTTTGTTGATTCCGTAGAATACCAAACAATTAGGCTTCAAACAACCGATTTTGAATTCGGAAATTTGGAAAATACGAAAGTTTTCTTAATTCATAATATGACTTCTTACAATAGTTGAAAATATCTTAAATAGAAATCTGAAATGGAAGACGGGTCCAAAAACCTAACGGGTCGACCCAGGGAACCAAAAGAAAAAACCCAAAAACCCATAAAAAACATAAAACAGCCCAAAACTCTCATTCCGGGTCGAATTTTGGCCAAACGGTTGGGCAAACCGCCTTTGGCTATTTGTCACTGCGTGGAGCTCGAGCCAACAGTCGTCTGGACACCTGATTCGCCCCAAACGGAGACCCGAGTCAAAAGTTAGGGCCTTTTCCGTTTAGCCCCTTTTATTACGGACCCTATCTTGGGCCTCCAGAAACAGAATGGCCCGATCCTCTACACTTGGGCGTGCATCATGGTCCCTACGGATCTTTGAATCACTTCTATATCCATGGCACTTCCTTGATTCACCAAACTCAAACGTTGCAGCAGTCTTTGATCCATCTTGAACAGATGGACCTTTATGGTTAATATTAGTAGGCATAGTAACCATATGTAGAACAAGAAATCAGAGAATAGTAAACTATAATCTTATTGAAATCACACTAATATTTACACATACATATATTGATAATAACAGTACATATATATAGGAATCTAATAGGTGCAACAAAGGGGTGTATCGGTTTGTTCTAACTGTCATGTCCGTCCCAACTGTTAATATATACAAACATAGTCCTTCATAATTTATACTAAATACATACATATGTAATATACTTAATTTATGTTGTCAATAGGTCCAACATATATGTACGTATGCAATGCAAATGTAACCAGATCCACAGTTCAATGGATATTTAATTTCATTGTTATTTCTCTCCTTTAAGTATAAGTTCATTACTCCATGTGCAAATCTATGAATACGATGGTGAGATCTCTGCATAAAAGAAATCAGTGTTTAATTGATCGCCAACAGATGCTGCCGCTCTTTGACAGCAATCATGAAATATGTTTCCATCTTGATCATCATCTTTGTCTTCTTTAAGGGAAAGCGCTTTAATTTGAATATGCAACAACCATCGGTTCCGGCCACCTCCTCCACCTGTGACTAGACTAGTTTACCTGTCGTTACCATCTCAAGAACCACCAAAATTTTGCTCATCCTGTCCTCCGCCACCTCCTCCTACACTTCCGCTATAAATTTAAAGGCATTATTGCCGCTTAAAGGTATGATGTTTGTTCTTTGATTTGGATGTATTCTTTAATGTTTCGTTTTTTTAGGTTGCTTAATTTGATGAAGGCAATGGTATGTGATTTTTTATATGGATCAAACCCCAAATCTGTTTCTATATATCTACAAATTTGGGAGGCTTAAAAGTTGCTTGCAAGCCCTCAGTTCAAGAGTCGATCAATTTGTGTATTTTTGGTCGCCGCCATATCTTCAAATATTTCGTGGGTCCAATTTATTACGTTTACGGGCTGGATTTGTTTTTTTTAATAGACACACTTAGTATTTGCATAAATATATGTATAGTCTTGTATTTCTTTAATTCTTTAAGGTTGTAAAGGGTAAGCTAGTTTTCAGGGCCGTGCCATGGATTTCATGGACCCTGTGCAAAAATCACAAATCGACCATTTGATTACAAAAATCTCAAAACATTTATACGAAATAGAAAATAGCCAAATACAACTTACGATTATTCCAACTCTCAACCGATGAACCACATAGTAATTTTCCATTTCCAAGTAACAACGGTCAACGACTATGCAAAGAAAATGAAAAAACAAAAAAAAAACACTAGAGTATATCACTCTTTTAATACCTACAACTCAATGTGATAATTATAGTAGTCGCTTCCTCTCCCAACAAAGTGCCGTTGGGGCTGTTGCAATTCCAAGGGCAAAGACAAAAGAAAATTTGGGCTTTTAAAATCTAAACTAAATAAATTCATCAGATTTTTTTGAGGCCCTAAAAGAATGGGGGCCTGTGCGAAACGCACATTGAACATGTCATGGGCCGGACCTGCTAGTTTTATAAAAATATTAGGGTTAAGTACTTATTTGACCACTTAACTTTCAGATTTGACCCATTTAGTCACTTAATTAATTTTTGGCTCCATTTAACCATTAATCTTTAATTAACCCGTTTAATATGGGGTAAAAACGTATTTTTTGTACTTATAACTAATCAGCCGGTTACAACCATTTTAACCCTTTGTAACCCTAGCTCCAGAGAGCGATCGATCTGCTTCTCCTGATTTCAGTTCATCGATCGATCGACCTTCAATTCCTCAGTGATTTCCATGGCTTCTTCATCGTTCTTCCACGTGTAACTCTATCGATCGATCTTCCTCCTGTAGCACAATCAATCGATCGACCATGGCTTCTTCATCTCGTATTTCCAGTTGGTCCATGGATGAATTTCCAATCGTTGATGGTTGCCTTTGTTTTTGTGGGAAAAAACCTCGTCAATACACATCTTGGAAACCCACTAATCTAGCAAGGAGGTTTCTTAGGTGTCCAAATTTTAAGGTATGCAGATGTAGATGGATTAAATTTCTGAAATACGATGTTGAATTAATTCGATAACTTTTATGTCTTTTTGATCCAGACAACCTCAAGACAATGCAGCTACTTTCAGTGGATTGATCCTAAAATGGAGAGTCAATGGTACCGGGATATGGATGCTCTCCCAGAAACTCAAGACAATGCATTCCCAGTTGAAAAGGATGAAACAATTAAATGATAAGGATGCTCTCCCAGAAACTCAAGTCCCAGAAGTCTTGAAAACAGAGCTGTGTAAAAGCAAGAGAAAGTTAGTTCCATATAGGAGATTTCTGTTATTTATGTGTGTATTGTGTTTGGTATTGTTTGTCACAAGTTCAAAGTCAATGTGCAAGATGAATGTATTGGCATTGCCATTACCTAAAATGTATTGATTTACAATCAATGAAACCATTACTTTTGATGTCTGATTTGCCTTCAATGAAACCATTTACAGTTGAATGAAACCATTACATTTGAGTGTCAATGTACTAGTATATTATGTCAACAAGGCAGAAACCATTACATTACAGCTTCTGCAAGTCAGTGCAGTAATCAGTGCAAAAGAGGCAATCAGTGCATAAATAGTCAAGTAAATAATAAGGTAAAGACTGGATTATATTGGCACAAACAATCAAGGGAACATTAGCATGCCCAACATGTTTTTACAAAAACCTATGCCCAACATGTTTTTACAATAAAACAACAAATCCTGTGCCCAACATGTACAAAAAAGCCATGTGCCAAACATGTTCAAAAAGACTGCCCAATATGTACAAAAACCTATTCTAGATTTTGTGGGTTGTCAAAGGTTAAACCATTTCCATCTTTTGTTTTGACAACCTTCTTCAACTTTAAAAGAACTTGCCTCGGTGATTTCCTTAGCTTAGGCAGATTTGAAAGTCCAGGTGCAGGGTAGTGGACAGGTCCTTTTTGACAGGTAGAAACAGATCCTTGAGTACTTTTCATCTCAGTTTCTTTTGGACATGTCCTTTGATTAACTGTAGAAACAGATCCTTGAGTTCTTTTCATCTCAGGTTCTTTTGGACAGGCTCTTTTGGCCTTTGTAGCTTGGTTTTCTTCAGGTTCTTTCTCTTTCTTTACCTTTGGACAGGTCCTTTTGTTATGACCTTTTTGCCAACAGATTCTGCAAGTCATTTCCTTTCCTTGTGCTGAAACTTTTTTCCTTCTTTTAGAATCCTTTTCACTTTCATCCCTCTTCCTTTTCAAGTAGGTCTTCCAGGTAACTTTCTTTCCTTTGGAGGTAATGGCTTCTGGTAGTCTGTCACAGGCCACATATTGCTCCCATTGAGGGGCTTGATTGGACACTTGTAAGCTTCAATAAACATCTCCTTACTAAACCACATGCTTGTATACTATTCTGGATCACCATTGATAAATCCTATAGCCAAAAATGCATGTACACATGGTATACCTACAAATAAAAATACATTAGCTACTGTTTTGTGTATTACTCAAATAAGAGACTAAAGACAATACATACCTGATATCTGCCACGATCTACAAGAACAAACCTTAGCCTCAAGTTCAACTGTGTATGCTTCATTGATATCCCTTACTTCAAATTCTGCTCCTCCACTTGGATGCACTTCCCAACGCCTATAAATAGAAATACATTGTGTAAGTAAGTAGACAGTGTAAATGATGTTGCACTAAAGTTGTGTCATACCTCTGATTGCTTTTCAGTTTCTCTAATTTCTTTCTTATAGCAGGACAGACATCATGATCCCATTTCTCCACTTTCTTACTCATCTTGTAGTTTCTGTCCATGATATATAGCCTAATGTCTTCTAACGTAGATATGATTGGCTTTCTTCTAGCATCCAATATAACAGCATTGAAACACTCGCTTATCCCATTCTCAACGGCTTCACAAGCTCTGTCTAATTCAAAATAAGCCTTACACCATGTGTTTGGGTTCTTTTCACTCAGATAATTGTATGCTGCAGTGTCAAGGCTTTTGATGTCTTCCATCTTTGACAAAAAATGTACAAGAACTGTTGTCTTGCATGCTGCCCAAAAAAGTTTCCAAAATTGTATCCCACTGAATTTCTTTTTGAAATTGGCATAAATATGCCTTGAACACTGACAATGTTCTGCATGTGGTATAATTGCTTTAACAGCCTCCATAAGACCCTACATCTCATTTTTTTGTTAAATTAACATACAATTTATTGGGTTGAAAAGAGTATATAAATTATGAAATGATTATACCTTGTGCTGAACCGATATAACATTTAATCCATTGCCACCTTCCATGTCAATATCATCTATCAAGAGTTCAGTAAACCACTGCCAATTCTCTTTGTTTTCAACACATTTTCAACACATACCACTGCCCAGGCAATAGGATACATGTGATTGTTAGCAATTCCCCCTTGCATTCACCTTTTAAAAAGCACCCATCAAGCCCTATCACCTTCCTGCAACCTCTAACCCATCCATCCTTTAATCCCTTAAAGCATACATAAAATCTACTAAAGTAAGTTTTACCATCAGGCATGTTATTCACATCCAACCTAATAGTGCTTCCTGGGTTTGACCTCCTACATTCCTCACCGTAATCCCATAACTTCCCATAATGTTCTATCAAGCCTAAGTCAAACTCATTCATAGCCTTTTTCTTTGCCCTATTACACAACCCAATACTAACTTGACACTTGAATTTCTTTAAGATATCAGCTTGCATTTTCCTTGTTGTTGTATATGGATTTAAAATGATTTCCCTCAAGTATTGCTTTGCAACCCAGTTTGCTGTTTTTATTGAACCTTTCTTGTAGTTTCTAGCACACTTGTGTTCATCATTTAGTGACTTGATCTGGAAAGAATTTTCTTTACTCATAATAGATGCATACAACCTAAAAGGACACTTAGCCTCAGGTTCACCACATCCAACAATCAGTCTTTTTGATTCACTTTTAACCCACCTCAGCTGGTATCCATTAGCTACTGCATAACTGATCAAACAACTCTTTAATTCAGCACTACTTTTATACCTTCCAAGCTCTGGTTTCATTAATTTCCATGGTCTTGAAGCATCATGTTTAGGATAAGTAACCCCTCTGTCAATTTTCCCATCTTCTGCCTCATTGCCTTCATCCAGACTCGAATCATTGTCTGATCTGCTTCTTCAACCTCAGATACTTCATCTACTTTAATGTCACCACATATTTGAGACAAGAATGGGTCAGCCACTGCTTTCTTTGAGTAGTTCTCTTCATCTTCATCATGATCAACTGAAAATCCATCAGAAAATTGATCTTCCTCTTCATTTACCTCTACATTCATATCTTCATTCCCCAGTCTTGGTTTGACCCATTTAGGACCTAACAAGTTATCATCCTCAGTGTCATCAGTAATGAAAATTGACAAATCTTCCTCATAATGATCCATATACAATGATATTCTTCCCTGATTCCCATTTGCAAGTCGAACCAGTTTCTCAATATCCGTATCACATTTAACTTGCCTAAGGCCTTTGCTTAAAACCTTTTGAGAAACATAATAGTACAATGCACTTAATTGGTGGTTTGTGGCTTCTGATATGATCTCCTCTAGAATGTTGTAATCAACCACTTCAAAATCTACATTCCTTATCGTCCTTGCTAAACCACAAGCATATATTAGTAGTGGTTCTGGGACAAACACCCCACCATAATGAAGGTCAAATGTAATGACTTTTGACATGAAAGAACTAGAAGCCATTCTGAGTAATCAAAACATTAAGGCATAATTGCAATAAATTCTTAGGGTTTCAATGTAATCTGAATCCATTCTACGACCTTAAAACAGAGAATAAGTTTAGGATTACCTTTCAAGCGATTAAACTGTACCTTTCAAGCGATTGTAATGCGGGGGATTCAATCGTTGGCCAAAGCACTAACACTTCGATACTTCGATTCATCTCTACAAACACGGTGGATTCAATCGTCCCAAAGCACGATACGGAAGATGGAAGATCAAGGGTTTCACCGTGGATGAATTTACTTTGAAATGGTTACAAAGGGTTAAAATGGTTGCAACCGGCTGATTAGGTTATAAGTACAAAAAATACGTTTTACCCCATATTAAACCGGTTAATTAAAGATTAATGGTTAAATGGAGCCAAAAATTAATCAAGCGACTAAATGGGTTAGATCTGAAAGTTAAGTGGTCAAATAAGTACTTAACCCTAAATATTAAGCCTCTCCACCTAATTGGGTGTGATGAGTTTTATTTTCATGGTATCAGAGAAACATTAATCTCATCCTTTTTCTCTTCCCATCCCACTTGTCGTTATTTCTTTCTTTCCCTTTTCTACATTTCCTCTGCCTTTTCCCATCCCATGGCTTCTTCTTCTCAAGATTCTTCCCTACCCATGAGTACAATTCTTCATCTAACAGATTATCATCTTCCAATTATTACATATGGAAGAATCAAATAATTCCTCCTCTCTTATTAGAATCTATTGGGACACGTTGATCGGACCCTCCACACACCTGATCCGGAGGTTCTCACCACTGACAAGTCTTTGCCAAATCCAGCCTTTACTGTAATTATTCTCCTACAAGCTTCATTGACAGAGGAAGCATTTTATGAAATTGTTGCCTTATCAACGGCTCACCAGATTTTGGTTGTGCTTGAGGAGGCTTATAGCCACTCCTTTGTCAACGAATTCAGAATTTTCGTGATCAAATGCGCCAACTCTAAAAGGACATGTCCACAGTCCACTATTGCTGAGTTTGGACGAAAATTCAAAACTATTTGTGATTAACTTTCTATTGTTGGTCATCCCGTCGATGAATCTGACAAAATTCACTGGTTTTTGACTTGTTTTTGTGTGGTCTGGGTTCATCTTTTGAGACTTTTTCCACTGCTATACGGACCTTGATGGATTAATGATGATTGGAAGACTACATACGCAAAATAGATTAGTTATTGTATTCATTATGTAATTATAGAAAGTGCAAAGACCAAAATTAGCACTTGATCTATTCGAAAAAAATACATTTGTTCATGAAAAGGTTCAATGAAGAGTTGCAACCGTTCGTTCGCACCTCTTAGACTAGTATAAATAGGAACCTTATTCAAAATTGTAATTGTGTGAATTCAGATTCTTAATAAAGATTGTTAATTTGATTATTCAAAATTCTTTGCAAAGTTTATCATGGTTTTTAAAACATTTGAATTAAACCATACGAATTTCATCGCATACCGGTTTAACAGCAATCATCGAATTACACCATAAGGTGATTCAAGGAGGAATCATCATCGACACCAAGGGAGGCAGAACATAAGAATTGTTCTACAAATAACCCGACACCAATTCAACAAATTATTTCCCAGATTTCAGTCAGAAATTGAAATCAGCTTCCCAACGGTAGGCAAACCCACAGAACCGAAGGCAACAAATTCAAACCAACAAATATTATTAAAAAAAAGTAAGCCCCATCGCAAATACAAGCAATAGACATAGTAAATCCTAGATTTTATAGATACCATATTAAATTGATGGCAACAAGAAATCAGACAGATAGAACGGGATTTCATAAGGCAACACCATAGAAGAAATCCATTGAAATAGTGCCACTACCGCAAGTATAAAAAAACCCACGGACAAATCACCACAACCAACCGACGCCAACCAACATTGTAGAACCACCATCGCCATCACAAAAACCATAACCAGCGAACATCAGAGACGACGACGCCTGTTAGGAGTGGGAAGCACAAGGGTTTTTAGGTTTAGCGAACCATCAATTGATAAAAAAGGTATTCATCGAAAGGCGACGATTGAGAGGGACAGTAACACCGGTTCAAGAAGATAAGAAAAACGCTTCATAGAAGGGGAAAGCACCGTTTGCAGTCAAGTCAAGGAGTCCATAGCCTGATTATAAAAGGCCCAAGAAGAAGGCCCAATCAGAAAGGGAAAGATGCCCAAGGAAGAAAGGAGCCCAAAGCAGATTTTGCGGCCCGAATATAAGGTTAGGTATTTTTCATCCAAATACCTTGTTTTATTTGTGTAGAAACAAAACTAGCAAGAACCTTAGGATTAATTTTATTATAACGTAACATATAATAAAATTAGGTTTCAGAAAATAAATTATAATGTAACTTATAATTTATTATTGGTTTTAAAATTTTGTAACGTAACTTATAAAATTTTTAAATAGTTGATACTTAGAATAAGTGCACAAAAGTATCACTACTCTTTGATATAGACTTTAGTTTGAAGTTCATAGTTTTTCTTAAAGATAAATTTGTCATTTATTATATATTTGTGACAAAATTTAATTTTTTTAACCGGCGCCAATTATAACTGTGAAGTAAAACAAGAAAAACTAGTAAAGATAGTTTTAGCCTTTAGAGAAAAGCAAACCAGAAAATTTAGATTGTGAGAATCTAAATTATTTGTGAAGGAATTTATAATAGAGAATTATAAAGTTCTATAGGACTTAGATTGTGAGAATCTAAAGTATGGGTGATAGGAATGAACGATAAGGAGGAAGTCCTAAGAATAATGTAAAGGAGATTGGGATAGTATCTCACTTTACATGCCCTACGTTGAAGACAACAAATTATACCATATGGGCAATTAGAATGAAAGAAATATTAGAAGCGAATGATTTGTGGGAGATGATTGAACCACAACCAACAACACAGGAAGATGCTAAGAAGGATAAAACGGCAATCGCCTACATTTATCAAGCACTTCCAGCAGATCAGTTGTTATTTATCTCAAAATTTAAGACTGCTAAAGAAGTTTGGGATACAATAAAGACAAGACACATTGGAGTCATAACGTGTCCAACAAGCTATGTTACAAACACTCAGAACGGAATTTAAGATGTTATATATGAAAGAAAATGAGACAGTGGACTCATTAATCACGAAGATGACTACTCTTACTAATAAGGCAGCTAGCCTAGGGTTAACATATGAAGACCCAATACTCGTAAGGAAGTAATTGAACACAATACTAGACAAGTTTGTACACATAGTTGCATCTATAGAACAATACTCAGACCTAGATACAATGAAATTAGAGACTAAAGACTTTGAAGAGAGATTGAAATTCAAAAGAGACCACATGTGGCTAGGGAAGAGAATTTGATGTTCACACATGTAGGAAGACGCCAACATTTCACAGGACGTGGTCGTAACAGATTTAACCACTCACGATGTCGAGGCAGTAATAGATTCAGATCAGATAGAAAAAATCATGAACCCTCACAGAATAATTTCAAGAGAGAAAATAATAGCAATACAAGGAAATTCACTCCAGACATGAGTCGAGTTCAATGCTATAGATGTAAGAAGAATGGACATTATGCATGCAAATGTCCACAGACAGGTGAAAATAGTGAACATTCACAGTTGATAGAAGAAGACCTAGAACCAACATTGCTTATGGCAACCTTAGAAGAACACCAACAAGTCCTCCTAAACAAAGACAACTTAGAACCAAGAAGGTTACCTATAAACAATGAGAATACATGGTTCTTAGATAATGGAGCTAGTAACCATATGAGAGGAATTAAGAATCATTTCAAGGAACTCACTATAATGATTACTCGAAAAGTATGATTTTAAGATGGATCGTACATAGATATCAAAGGGAAAGGATCTATACTCTTAGAATGTGAATGTAAGAATATGGAGCAACGAATAATATCACAAGTATATTACATACCAAACCTTACTAGCAATATATTGAGTTTAGGACAACTGAAAGAGAACGGATGTGGAGTAGTATTGGAAGGAAACTTACTACACTTATACGATTCAAGCAAAAAAGCATTGCTAAGAGTCCAACGCTCAAAGAAACATCTCTATAAGGCACACCTAAGAATAGGAGAACGTATATGCCTGGTAAGCAACTTACAAGATGAAGCATGAGTTTGGCATGGAAGACTAGGCCACTTGAACTTTAAATCTATAAAGTCAATGGCAGCAAAGAATATGGTTCAAGGAATACCCAGTATTAGAAATACCACAAGTGTATGTGGTATATGCTTCAAGGGAAAGCATAGTAGAGCTCCATTCCCAAAACAAACCCCAAGCAAGATCATATATACCATTGAAGTTAGTTTATGGTGGTCATATATCACCACCTACACCATCGGGTTAGAGATAAATAGCTTTACTAGTAGATGACTACTCAAGATTTATGTGGGAATATTTTCTAAGCTCAAAGGATGAAGCACATAAATTCTTTAAGGAATTCATATCAAGGGTAGAAATGAATATGGAACAAAGATGATGATATTTAGAACGAATAGAGGATGAGAATTCACATCTGTAGAATTTTTAAAATATTGCAAAGATAATGGCATACTGAGACAGTCATCTGCACCATACTCACCTCAACAAAATGGAGTTGTTCAACATAGAAATAGAACCATACTTTCAACTACAAGATGTATGATGAAAGCAACAAACATGCCTCAGAAATTTTAGGCAGAAGGAGTTCGACATACCATACAGATACTAAATTGTAAACTACTAACTCATTAGAAGACATTACCTCATATGAAGCATTAAAGGGAAGGAAACTAGACCCAACTCAGCTTAGGATCTTTGGTTGCATAGCATATGCAAAAGTACCTTCTCAACACTTAACTAAATTGGATGATAGAAGTATACAAGTAGTATACCTAGGCACTGAACCTGGATCAAAAGCTTATCGCTTATCCAATCTAGAGACGAAAAAAGGTTTGTGTAAGTCGAGATGTTAAGTATAAAGAAGACAAAACATAGAATTGGGAGGAATACTCAAAGGCTTTTGACCTAGAAGAACCTGAGTGGAGTGATTTTATTGTTGAAACCCGATGTAGAATAGAACCAGAAACTCAACTAGAAGATATCACTAACAGTGAGTTACCCTCACCAACTAACTCACAAAATAATGAGACTTAGAGCCCTCAACAAACCAATATACCTACACATAGCCCGGATAAAGATTCACTTTCATACTCTAGAATTGATCATGTACCTAGAAGAGGATACAGATCTTTAAGTAATATATACGAACAATTACTGTTAGTTGAAGATGAACCTAGAAACTACAAAGAAGCAGCTATGGATGAAAAATAGATTGAAGCAATGAAGGTAAATATAGATTCTATCAATAAGAACAATAGTTGGACGCTAACCACTTTACCAAGGAATCATAAAGCAATAGGCTTAAAGTGGGTATTTAAGACAAAGCGTAATGCTAATGGAGAAATAGCCAAGCACAAGGGAAGATTATTAGCAAAAGGATACATACAGGAACATGGCATAGACTTTGATGAAGTCTTGGCACCTGTAGCAAGAATTAAGACAATACGCCTAATATTAGCTCAAGCAGCTTACAATAAATGGGAGGTACACCATTTAGATGTAAAATTGGCATTTTTACAAGGTGATTTGAAGGAAGAAGTATATGTCTCACAACCAGAAGGATTTGTAAATCCAAGACATGAAGGCAAAGTCTATAAACTTATTAAGTCTCTATATGGTCTTAGACAAGCACCACGAGCATGGTACACGAAGTTAGATAAAAACCCTCAAGGAGTTAGACTTCTGCAAGTATGCACTAGAAAAAGTTGTGTATACAAGAACAACTAAGTCATCAACACTTTTGACTTTGACAGGAGTATATGTAGATGACTTGATAATAACTGGAACACCAAAACAAAAGATTTATCTATTCAAGGATTAAATGAAGGATAAGTTTGAGATGAGTGATCTCGGCTTATTAGCTTTACTTTTTAGGAATTGAAGTCATGCAAAGTAATGGCAAGATTTCAATAAAACAAACAGGATACGCAAACAAGACACTTAAGGATGCAATATGCTATATTGCAATGATGCCAAGATACCTATGGGGAACGAGGTCTCAATTTGACCAAGCTTTCATAAAGAACATATGTACATGCCACAGAATATCGAAGCATAATTGGCTGCTTACGATATTTACAGCATTCAAGACCCAACTTAAGTTACTCAGCTAGACTACTTAGTCGTTTTATGCAAGAACCACATGAACAACATATGAAAGCTATTAAACAGATATTAAGGTACATCAAAGGAACTAAAGACTATGGAATAACTTATGGATTCAAAGGAGGAAACAACATTGAAGGATATAGTGACAGTAGCTATGGCATTAACACAAAAGAATGTAAAGGTACAACCGGAATAGTTTTCTATCTTGGAAACTCACGTGTCAGTTGGCATACTCAGAAAAAAGGAACAATATCATTATCATCATGCGAATTAGAGTTCATTGTGGCTGCAGCAGCAACAACTCAAGCAATATGGTTAAAGAGACTACTTAACAATATTATACTGAAGAGCAAAAGATCAAAATTTATGTTGATAACAAGTGAGAAATAGCTCTAATGAAAAATCCGGTATTGTATTTCTTTGTAGAAGTTAACACATTACACCAAGTACCACTAGAATCCAGTATTGTATTTCTTGGTAGAAGTTAACACATTACACCAAGTACCACTTCAATAGAGAATGTCCGGAAGAAGAAGATTTGATAGTCGAGCATATCAGTGCTGAAAGACAAAGAGCCGACAAACTTACTAAAGCACTACAAAGAACAAAGTTTGTCACAATGAGGCAACTACTTGGAGTTGAAGACCTATCAAAGAACAATCAAGATTAAGGGGGAGAATGATGGATTAATCATGATTGTTAGACTAGATATGTGAAATAGATTAGTTATTGTATTGATTATGTAATTATAGAATGTGCAAGGACTAAAAATAGCACTTTATAATTCCGAAGAGTTGTGTCTATTCAGAAAAAAATACAATCGTTCATGAAAAGGTTCCATGAAGAGTTGCAACCGTTCGCACCTCTTAGAATAATATAAATAGGAACCTTATTCAACATTGTGATTGTGTGAATTCAGATTGTTAATAAAGATTTTTAGTTTGATTATTCAAGATTATGTGCAAAGTTTATCAGTGTTTAACACTCGGTCGCTCAACACTTTCCGAGATCTTCTAACTCAAGCTGAGTCACATGAGTTATTTTAGCGATCACTGCATGGGACTTCTCCACCAGAGGCTTTTTATAGCTAATTCAGATCCACCCGCGTCTTGTGGTCGTCATGGTAGTCATCGTGGTCATTCGTTTAGTAATGGTCGCAGTTGTGGGCGTCGTCCCCCTCATTGTCAATTATATCGATCCTATTTGGTGTTTAATCTTGACTAGTTGGATTTAGTATTATTATTGCCAGTATTTTGAATTAAATATACAATGAGAGATTATGGAATCAATTAGTCTAGCATAGATCGAATTGCATGGAGTGTATATGATGCAGCGTAGCAAATGGAAAAATAGACTAGTCTGTTGATTCAAAAGAATTCCAGACTAACCTCTACCAAAAGTCTGTTGATTCCGTAAAATGCCAAACAATTGGGCTTCAAACAACCGATTTTGAACTCGGAAATTTGGAAAATGAGAAAGTTTTCTTAATTCATAATCTGATTTCATACATAACTTCAACACAACTTAAATAGGAATAGGAAACTAAAAACGGGTCAAAAAAACCCAGGGTCGACCCAGGAAACGAAAATAAAAACCCAAATAATCGACAAAAATCATATAAAAAAGCCCGTAACTCTCATTCCTGGTCGAATTTGGGCCAAACGGTTGGGCGAAACGCCTTTGGCTGCTGGTCACTGCGTGGAGCTCCAGCCTACGGTCGTATGGACACCTGATTCGCCCCAAACGGAGATCCGAGTCAAAAGTTAGGGCCGTTTCCGTTTAGCCCCTTTTATTACGGACCCTATCTTGGTCCTCCCGCTTGGGCCGGAATCAGTATACGTTGGTATAGTGCATCAATGGATGTCCATCTTTACCGGGTTTTTAGGTAGACGAAGTATTATTTTATGGTTCACGTTTGTTTCTGAAAAGGCTATTTTATAGCCCCATTTAATTTTAAATAGAGTGCAATGTTTTCTTTCGTTTTCCACATTCAAAGTTTCTATTCTTTCAATTTCCAAAATACAAACACAAAACACATTGAAAAGGCATGATATCCAACAGTGGATATCAAACCTAGTGCTCGATGAGGGGCGATTTCATGTGAATTTTCGAAAGAAGTGTAAAGACCAGATGCTACAGCAGCAAGGTCGTCGCTAGAAAATTTAGCCCCGGCGTCAGAAGAAAGAATGACCATGGCCAGAAAGCGAGTAGCAAGTTTGACAGAGGAAAGAAAGCAACAAGAGAAGAAAAGAAGCAAGACGAGATCAAGAACGTTTTCGAGTTCGAAAGTAGCAATGAAATGATAGCAAATGCATAGGTGCATTAACGACTCGTGAGCAAGGTGGTGTCACACTCTAGTGTCCAAAATTGACCGTACCAATTACACTTCATGGTCAATCTAGGTTGAAACTGTGTTAAAAGCACATGGCCTTCGGAAGATGGTAACCAGAGAAGATGAGGACGAGAAAAAGAACTATACTACAAAGGTGATAATTTGTCCCACTCTCCTGGATGATATTCTTTTGCAGGTTGCCAAACACAAGTATGTACAAGATGTTTGGGAATCCATTTGGATTCGGTATTTAGGTAACTTACGGGTACAAAATGTCACACCCCCGATACCCCGCTTGGCAACAAGGCATGGCGTCGCGGAAACAAAGTCACAATCATAATGAACGAACTCTAAATAGGACGTTTTCGAAATACATATATTAAAATATCATTTTACAATCATGACAATAACAGAGTTCATGAATAATGAAGATTAAAGAACATGACCAAAAATAAGTACTAACTAGTTATGCAAATAAATCTCCAAGTTTGTTTAGAAAATGCTCCGTGACTCCCAAAAGCTTGTAAAATTCGGCTGTTTGCCTTGTATGCGGAATGTAGCTCTTAAGGTCCTGAGAAAAACATGCTAAGTACGTCAACTTAAAGTTGGTGAGCTCATAGGTTTACTCGACAAGTAAGACATTGTATGGAAAACACAAGATTTCAGTGAGTTGTAAAACAAAAGCAAATCATATAGATTAAGTATTACCATAAGCCTCATGACCCCAAAACTTAACTTTTGAGTTTCCTTGTGGTATCCAACACCATAATACCAAGAATTGTCAAATAACTATGCATGCGTTTAGAATTGGTGCAACCAACCCGGATGGGGGCGTCAACCCAAATAGATCTATCCATAAAATTCACGTTTACGTAGTAATTAACTTTTCATGATTGAGGGCGATGGTAAAGTAACAATCTTATGTAATACGAAATATGATTCAAGTACTTGTGTCCATATAAAATAAAAAGTTGAACATGTATTCTCACCCCAAAATAATACGAACAATTAAAAATGGGACTATGAAAACTCACCGTAAAATGACAAAATGAGCATAAAACGGAGATTGTGTTGACAACTTGTGATGAAATTTGATGTATTTAATAATTCCTATAAAATGATAATATGCATGTATTTTGGTTTTTATGTTTAAATCACCCAACTTAACAAGTCCATAAATAAAACCCATTTAAAAAGTTCAAGTATATATATAAGGATTTTTCTAGGTTTTGTCGTGGTTTTTCGGCATACTTTGTTGTTGTTTTTGGCAAGCTCCAAAACGATTTGGGCTTTGATTTACATAATCATAAAACTTCTATATACAAGGAATTTTTCAAGGTAAAAATGGTCATTTTTTCGAGGTGTTTAGGCTAGGGAAAAGACTCTTTTAAAATCCTATGCTGGCCATTTCTGAGCTGTTAGACCTTTCGGTTCCCAAACAATGTTTGGGGGTTCAAAACTCTGTATTAAATTATAAAACCTACAGATATTTAGTTAAGACGTAGATCTAAGTTCTGAAACAAGAATCAACTCATTTTGTTGAGTTTTGAAGTAGTTATGATTTGTCAAAGTTGATGTAATAATTCTGCCGAAAATCAGAATTTCATAACCTTATAACAACATGTGATTCTTGTTGTTTATTCAAAAACCACATATATAAAAGGTCATGAAAAACATTTATATAACTTGTTTTCATAATATTTAAGCTTATATTATGTGTTTATATATTTATAAACACATTTGAAGAAACAAACTTAAAAACAAAACTAGTTGTTTATAAACTTCGTTTTTAATGAAACTTGTTGTTGGTGATTATGTATATTATGCAAGACCCTTAATAACATAAATAAAAGGAGTATTAAGATAGCATTTACTTACTTTGATGAACTAAGAGAATGCAAGTAGAAGAATTGTTCTTGAACTAGTTGCACCAAAGAAACTCTTCAAAAGCTTGAATTTTTGAAGAATAAAGAAAGAAAACAACTTTGGTTATGTGTGTGTGGCTATGGCCGATTTTTAGAGAGAAATATGAGAGGATTTTTGCTCTTGCAAAGGTGTGAGAATGAATGAAAGATTGGTCTTCTATTTATAGAGGAAGAAAAGGTGTTGAAATGATGAAAATGTGAAGGTTGAGTGCAAGTTTCACCAAGCATGGTGAAAAAGTTGATTTAGATGGTGCAAGAGATTTGTAATAAAAATTGAAAGTCAATTGGGTGTGTGTACCTTGTGGTAGCCATATTTGATGTTATATTTATGAAGATATTTTCATTTTTTTATTTGTATAAGAGTATTTAAAATGTATTCTTGTATTTTCATTTTTATGTAATTTCATAAATACTTATGAATATACTAGTTTTGTGTAATTGTTTTTGTCTTGCATAATTAAAGTTATGTAAGTTTGTTAATGCATGATTAGTCACTAATCTTAGTTTTGTGTAATCGTTTTTGTCTTGCATAATTAAAGTTATGTAAGTTTATTAATGCATGATTAGTTTCACTAATCTTAATTTAATTATACACTTACTTCATATCGTAAATCGATCGGATTAATTACTTTGCCGTTTCATCTCACCGATGAAATTGTTTCTAATTGTAATGAATTTCCTTATGAAATTTGTTAGTCACTTTGATTAATTACTAATGATCATTGATTTAGCTATAAATGCTAACATGATTTTGTGCCGGTTGTTACACAAAAGGCATGGTTGCATACGCTACAGGATGAGTTGGAGAAGCTAAAGATGATGTGACCGAGATAATCGATGAGTTTTTGGGTAAGATAAGTGGTATTGTTGAGAAGTTTAAAAGTCTTGGCTCGATAACAATATTCTAATCTTGAGAGATTATGCCATTGGAAGAAGAGGAAGGAAGATTAAAAGCATATGAAGACACGCTCAAAGGGTATGATGAAAAGGATGAAGAGCAAGGTCTACTCATGTGGGCAAGTGAATAAAAGCCTGGTGGATATAGTTGTAACATCCGTCATTTCAACCTGGTACGTGGAATTATTTTAGTGGATAAATAATTTATTAATATTGGGTTGGTCCAATTATATCCCGTTTCGTGGATTGATATGTGTCGGGATTGGGGCTTGCGTATCATCGGGTTATAATTTTAATGAACAAATTATATTTTTGGGATCGTGGGATTAAATGGGTTGAATGGGCATAAATATTGAAAATGTGATATCGGGTTCGGGTTAGGGTTAATGGGTTCGAGACCGGCTAAATTAGAAGCGTATATATGTTGAGCTTATCTCCTTCCTCCTTATCCACTTCTAATTACCCTAAATAGTATATGTGTGTGTGTTTTGAGAGCTCCAGCAGCAAAATCATCATCTCCAGCTCCAAAATTGGTTGTGGGAATTGATATGCAGCCTCATCATCTTCATCATCTCTTTGAGTAGTGTTCTTGAGTTGCAAGAGGTAAGGGTGTTGAATTTGAGTCTTTGAATTGTGTTATATGTTATGAGTTTGTGCAAAGAGGCTTTCAAGATGTATGGGACTGTTATGTGGTGATTTTGTATCCCCTTTGAAGTTGAAATCGTGTATAGAAGGAGTTTGATACTCCAGGATGAAGCTGAAAATCGCAAAGCAGGGTGCAGGGTTTCGAGGTGTCGCGGCGCGACGACCAGGGGGTCCGCGGTGCGACCAACATCCTGCAGAAGAAATCCGAGTTTTCGTCTTAAAAAGGGGTTGGGTCGTATTAGTGTCGGGTTTCCTTCGGAATTGCTCGGGTTGGGTTTGTTTGGGTTTGGGGTCTCGTTTAGGATTGCCTTGGGTCGAGTTTTGGGTTGAGTTTCGGGTATTGATCGGGTTTCGGTTCCGTGGGATTGTCGTGTTCGAATTGAGTTCGAGTCAATGTGATCATGTGATGTGTGTCATTCGGGAATTGTGTTTAATTCTTGGGCTATCCGTGTGATTACAGGGACTAGCGGACATCGGGCCGGATTCGATCAGGGTGCTCAGACTTCAGGAAATCAATCAGGTGAGTACTCGAGTCGTTTTCTAAACGCGCGCCATCTTTTACGTTATAGTTGAATAGCTATATTGTGCGTGTTTATATATATGAGACAGGGACGTGAACCTCAGGTATACTCTATTCCTTATACGTGTTATGTATGAGATGTGAGATCGGTTCGGGGGTCCGTGATGAGTTCCATACGGACAATAAGTCGCGAATGGGAATCGCGCGGGTTGACTGTCCCATACAGTCCTTGGGGCGTATATATACGGCAGGGCCTGTAGCCGGGTAGCTCCCGTGCTACAGGGTATTACCGACCATTGCTATGTGCGATGTGTCCACCGGGGAGGGGTCTCCACAGGGCTGTGTGTTACTCCGATCTCATACTTGTGTTTATATACCTGAGATGCGTGTTGGGCTACCGGGACAGGGATAGGGAATGTGTGCTATGTGCTTATGTGCAGTGTCAACCCTCGTGTGCTCACGGGCTTTATAGCTCACGTATTCGAGTCTAACATGTTTAGGGAACCAGAAGGGATCTCAACCGCCACCGAGATAGATTCGAGGTCGATTGAAGATCCATGATAGTTGTGCTTTATATAGAACTCTTGTAATATTGTTTTGGGAACAGTGTATCCAGTGACCAGAATTATTATGTTTTGTTAATCTGGGATTATGATTGTATTGTGTTTAACCTTATGTTTGAAGTTTAAAGTTTTAATTTGTCGTAATCTGCATTATCCTATGACGCGTGTGTTATAGATCCGTTGCGTTATTGCCACTTATGATATTATGTTGACGTGGCATTTCCGGGATCGGGAGGGGTGTTACAGCATGGCATTAGAGCTTGTGGTTTGAAGCTTGAGTATCATTAGTGGATGCTTAACCTAGACCTTGTTCCGGTCCATGGGGGATCGTTTTGCGATTATATAGTGGATTAACCGACCTGGCTTAGTGTATAATGCTAGGTGATTTATCCCTCGTGCTTAATCGTTTTGCTTTGTGCAGATTATAATGGCAGATCAGGGAGAGGGTTCGGGCGCGGGTAAGCCGCCCAGTGACGAGTATATTCGAAAATCAGAGCTGCTAGAGGTTCTTACTGAGTTTTACCGACAGCAGAAAGAGCAAGAGCGTGAGCAGGGTCAGAGTTTGGGGCCAGTTGTTCAGCGAACCAAGACCGGATCAGGGGGTGGGGCATCGTCATCTTTTCAGAGGGGTGGGTCTTTCAAAAATTTTATGATAGGGGCTCCGCCGCAGTTTAGGGGTGACGGTGAGCCGGGGGCGGCCATCGCGTGCGAACGAGAGATTGAGGCCGCGTTCCGAGTGGCCCACATGGATCCCAGGGATATGGTTGGGTATGCCGCTTATCAGTTACGGGGCGGTGCTTCGCAGTGGTGGAAATCGATTGAGTCTTCGATGACTGAGTCCGCCCCTTACGCCATGACTTGGGAGCAGTTTAGGGCTATGTTTGAGCTCCAGTACATTCCGAGGGACGAGAGGCGAGAGATGAAGCGTCGGTTCCTTCATTTGCAGCAGGGTAATATGACGGTCCAGCAGTATGTCGACCGATTTAATGAGTATTCACAGTTCGCGCCTCAGCATGTCGACACGGAGAGCCGTAAGGCTGATGCTTTTGTTGATGGACTTCGATCGGATATCCGGGATTTCGTAGGGCTACATGATACTCCGACATTTGCTAGAGCCCTTGAGATGGCCCGCATGAGGGAGCGGGAGATCCTTAAGCAGAGGGAGCAGCCCTCTTCTCAGAGGCAACGGACTGGGACTTCCGAGCAGCCGGCTAGCGTATGGAGATCCTCCGGGGATGCTCCCAGTGATCAGCGTCCAGACCAGTGGCTGTTTTCGGGACAGGGTTCGGGGCAAGGGTCGGGTAAGCGATGTGATAGGGATCGAGATAGAGGCCGAGACCGCAGATCGAGGCGTCAGGGCCAGGGTCAGGGGTCTGGCGCGCAGAGCCAGAGTACTGTGGGGCAGGGGTCCCAGGCGTCCGGCAGCCGTGTTGAGAGCTCCTATGGGGGATCGGGAGTGCCCGAAATGTCACCGGCGCCATTCTGGTAAGTGTTTGTCTGAGCAGCCGCGTTGCTTTCGGTGCGGCCAGCGGGGCCACGCCGCGTCATTTTATACAGTCCCTGAGCCGCTGTGTTTTCGCTGTGGGAGGCCGGGACATCGAGTCAGAGACTGTCCGGAGCCGGGGCCGGCAGTGCAGGGGGCTAGTTCGAGTGGGGCCAGGCCCCAGCCGTCATCATCTAGTCGTCGTGAGTCTGTTCCGAGGGGCCGCGAGCGAGTATTTCAGGCAACAGCAGAGGAGGCACGGGATGCTACCGATGTGGTGTCGGGTACGTATATTCTTAATGGACTTCGAGCTCGTGTATTGTTTGACTACGGGGCCGATCGCTCCTATGTGTCTATTATATTTTGTGCGTATTTTAGTGTGTCTCCTTCTTCTTTATCTTTTCTGTTGGTTGTCGAGAGGGTTGTAAGGTCTACCACTGACAGATCTATCTAGACGCGGACCCGTTAACGAGTGCGGAATCCTCGTTGACGGTTAGACGGACAACTCTCAACCAACGGAAACACGGAGACTATTAGACGCTGAACGAACGACACACGAACGATCCTACGTACTAATTCTCTCCGAAATGGGACTCACCTAGCTGATAAACTCGAGATCGCCTATCGCTTAATTCCTCACGAATTCTGCCAAAGGTCTGCTAATCATTCGAGTCTATCCCTAATTATAGACCCTGATTCGAGTCTGTTGTGGGCCAACCTCGAATCTGGCCTAAGGCCTCATTCGAATCTGTCCATCTGACAGATTCGAATCTAACCTATTCGAATCTAAGGATACATTCGAATCTATCACAGATTCGAATGCCTTCCTTACATATTCGAATCTAACCAATACACTTAAACACTTAAGTGATGAAACTTATAATATTACCTTATGATTGATTTTATCTTTGAGTTTTATGTTTGAACTTCTTGTAAGTACGTTACATCAAGTTCAAACATACAAACACTGATAAACATCAATCATATATAATATATATATATACCAAACATATGCAAAATCACAATGTAAGACAACTTAGACTGCTATCGTCACACGGGATGTACCAACAGACTCCCCCTTGACGATAGCTTCTAATAATTCACACATTTGATTTAAGAACATGGTTTATTATTGATTCAAAATACTACCAGCATACAGACCTTTTTCTACACATACCTTGACTACATTTTCATATTTACTCGCTTCAGCATCCATATGTGCGTCACTGGAAATCTTACAGTTATACAAGATCTGCAAGTCTTCTTTAGATAAGTTCACCAGGTGAAGCGGGTCATAGACTCTAAGAATAACCTTTTCTTCTAAGTCTTCCATAACCGCTTCCCCAGTTTCTGTGTCAGCATACCACCACTTCAGATTCTTCAGAATGTTTTGTGGCATTGGCTTGAGAGGTACCTTCCTAAGACACCTGGCTGGCTTATAATGAATCCTCATCCAAGGTCTACCAGTTAGAGGGTCGATACGTGATGGATCCTCAACTCTTTTCCCAACTCTTGGACTCAGGCGCTCAAATTTCCTCGATCTTCCCTCCTTTCTTATTATTCTTGCGATAACGTCCGCATAGGGATCATTGCCAATATTGATCAGATCTTTCCATGCTAAATCTGCAATTTCAATCTTTGGCAAGGAGTTGAACGCCTTTAAGGTTCGCCTCATGTACTGAAGCCCGTCTTTTCTCTTTATTATGAATAGCTGCAGTTCTCTGTCAAAGAACCAGCTTAAAATTCGCTCAGACAGCTTCCCCGTACCTGGCACTCTCATTGTCCTTTTAATTGCAGCTTCCTTCTCTTCAGCCCTGAACCATAGCTTTCGTTTTTCTTCATTGGTTAGCTCTCTTGCAGGTTCCTCTGTCGATGGCTGAGGATTTAAAGCAACATTCACTATATCTGCATCGACAATGTTATGTCCATCAATCATATAAGTATCTGTGATAGGATTCTGCTGCACAATTATCTCGTCAGCTTCATCATCCTCATCAGCAAGAACTTCATCATCTGATCGCCAGTCGACTATCTCCTCTGGCGCAATCTCCCCTTCTTCAAGCTCTTCATCTTCGTTATCAAAGCCTACATCCAGTGGATCATCATCAAGATCCATGAGCGCGTCAATCATCTCACTGATTTCAAAGTCTGTAGGCTCCTTAGACGAACTAGCTTCACCCTGTGTCCTTCGCCTTGACTAGGCTCCCCCTGAATTTGAGTAACTTGAGCTGCAGGAAAATCTACAGACTCAATCTCTTTATTTGCACTGGGATCATTGCCTTCATCATCATCATCTTCTCGCTGAACTTCCTGATCTTTACAACTTGTCTCCCCCTGAGTTTGTAGATTTTTCATAAGCTGCTCTAGGAGGGACCGCATTGCTCGGATCTCAGACGATTGGTCAGTGACAAAAGATTTAAGCTCAGTGTTTTCATCTCTTACACCTTCAATAATCATTCTCAACTCAGCATTCTCCTTATCCAGATTAGCGTTATGTGCTTGGAGTTCACCAACTGCTTTAGTGAGAGTCATAATTTGAACGTGCTGAAAATCCACTCGACTCTTCAGCTGCAGTAATCTTTGATTTTCATTGTATGCTTCTGGCATAGATGGAATGGACTGAAGGGGAGAAGGATTGAATGGTGGCGGAATGTAGGGTTCGTGTTGCTGAGGTGGCGGTGATGGTGAATCTGTGGTTGGTGCTTGGGTTTGGGCTTGAGAGGTTTCTGGTTGTGCTTCCGAGGTTGAAGACGACCCTTGCATAAATCTATGACGTTTTGCGCATGGCCTCGTCACTAACGTAGCAATCTCTTCTTCTTCATAATCGGACTCCTCCAATTCCCTGGTCTCTCTCCTCCTCGAACCACCTTGATTGACAATCAATCTAGAACCATAAGTCTCAAAACGACTTCCAGTTTCGGTAGTTACCACCTCATGAACTTCATCTGATTCGGTTTCAGATTCCGAAGATGTCAATCCTGCCTCAGCCCCCTCTGGCTCATATTCGTCAACATCACGAAATAGATCATCATTATCTCCAGGCGGACTCAGCAGCTCATCCACCAATGCTGCTGCAACATCTTCATTTGCATGTGGACCCGAAGCCCATATTTCCTCCAATGTTTGGGCTATTTGCTCGGTTTCTGGATTGGCACTTGAAGGCCCTGCTTCCTGTACCTCTTGCTCTGGCTGACTCGTAGAAGGCCTAGACGCCTGAGACTGACTTGCAGTATCTCTTTGTCTTCGCCTTGGATCACGTGGACGAACACGAGTCTGAAGCGGTTGCTGATGCGGTAGCTGTTGCTGTTGCTGTTGCTGTTGCTGTTGCTGTTGCTGTTGAACTTCTATTTCACATGCCCAGTTGGCATTATCAGGTGCCACAAAGTTCCTGTCTAAGATAGCTCCAAACAACGGACGAGCAGTAGGAACAGCCAATCTTCCTCGGTGTGAGGAACAATCAGCAAATATGCGTTTTTCCATTACATTTACGCTCAAAGAATCATTCGATTGTGGCAGACTTAGCAAAAAGTGACGTATCAACATCATCACGAACCTCGGATACAACAGGAACCTTTCTCTCTCAGGAGCCGTGATTTGATGAATAAATTCTGAGAAAATCAGCTGCGAGAAACTAAACTTCTTATTGTACACCATCGCGATCATTGCTGATTGGATTTTTGATACAATGTAATCAAATCCAGCCTTCTTAGGTGCAAAACAGATCATGAAGACATGCACCAAGAATCGCCATTGCCCGATCAGGCCACTCTTCATATAAGACGACTTTGTTACATCTAGACTGTAACCCATTCGTTGAAAAGCCGCTTGCCTAATATTTAGTGGAAAATCAATAGGCCCAGACTCCTCTTCCTCAGATCCTAGCTGCAATACTTGACGTAGCATATCGGCAGAGAATACCAACGGTTGCCCTGCGATCCTAGTTCTCAGCACTGTCGGGGTGACAGAGCAGTCAACTTGTAAGTGATCATAGAACTGCCGCACATATGAGATTACAATCGGAATGTTCTGAAACAAAGCGTAACTAATTCTGGACTCAGCTAAGAAGTCCAACACTTCACGATAACCCTGCGCCTCAGGGATATGATTATCTGGATTAAGAACCATATTGTGCTTAGGGACGAAAGCACGAAGCGCCATATCTGCACAATACATAAAATTGTTAGATTATTATTAAAAATCAATAAACTTGTTTAAATTCAAATTTGTTTTATCTTGTATTTGATTAAATACAAAATCTAACACAATTAAATTTTCACAAGTTTAATAAAATTTAAATTCAACAAAATAAATGAAGTACAGAATCGAGAGTAACAGATTCGAAGTGCCCATATTCGAATGTGATGGACAGATTCGAATATACCCTATTCGAGTCTGATGGACAGATTCGAATATCTGATCATCTCGAATCTATTGATAGATTCGAGAAACCCATGATCAGATTCGAAAACATTATCAGATTCGAAAGGCCGACACCCCTTTTTCAACAAAAATCCAAGATTTTAACCATTTTGAACGCAGCAAATCACATACATTAGTTCAACTAGGTTCTAATCATAGATTTATGCTTTTAATTTGATCTTTTATTAGTCCAAACTTGGTAATTTTGCAAAAACCCTATTTTGACCTATAAAACATCAAAATGTGATGTTTAACCCCAAATTTGTGTATTAAACCACCAAAATCTTGTACAATCATGTTGCTTATACCTAGATTTGAAGTTAGAATCGAACACAAAAGCTTTAGAATCGACGAGATGTCGTTTAGTGGAAATACGATAGACTCGAGATTAGATTCGAGATCGCCAGAACAGATTCGAGATATCAGATTCGAGAACAGTGAGAAGTAAATGCTTTCACTGTGGACCTTTATATACTAACTACCTTCGAGTCTATGCAATTTCGAGTCTACTGACAGATTCGAAGTATCTCACATTCGAGTCTGTCTTAGATTCGAAATTTCCAACACTTAGAAAAATTTCGGAAATTTTGAAATAATTTCAACTTTTTCCAACTATTTTCTACTGTGTAGTGTAACCAGATAAACTATGCCAAATCTTTTACCCTAAGCTCAGATATTTCACGCATTGTATATTTTATTCAACTTTGAATGCACCCTCAGTAACTTTTGACCTTTTACCTAAGTAAAAATTAAACTAAACTAAAAATAAATAAAATTAAAGTAAATTAAAATTTTGACTAAAAAATTTAATCTAGACTTAAGTTATAAAAATAAATTTACAATCTACGCTAAATACCAAACAACATATTTTTGGTGAGAATAGTCTAAGAAAGGTTCAATCAGATAGCGATGTCCGATACTAACTTTCAGTACTTAAACTTTCACACTTAGGAATTTTTGATTCCTTTGATTGTTTGTCGTGACATACCCATTTAGCCGATTGTTGGTATTTTACCCTGTTAAACACTCTACATTTCGGAATATCCCTTGGCCTTTTTATTTATCAGGAAATTATCTTACGTGACTCAGACATAGACATACTTTTATGATCAAGGCACACAGACAAAATTCTAACTTGTTGGTATTTGCAAACTTTCTTTAAAAGACAAACATCGGACACAGGTCTGTATTCTCATACAACAAAGTGTCTTAGTTCGACTTAAGGTTTAACTTTAATGGCGGTGACAGGTCTGTACTGACGTACAACAAAGCGACATGTCTGCTAACCCGAATCTAAACAGAGACAACAGGTCTGTACTTACGTACAACAGAGTTGCATGTTTTCGACTCTCAGTTTTTCATGATATTTCTATTCTTTCCATTTTTCAGACGTATTTGATGTTGCTATACATCCCCAGAAAGTTTGCATACCTCATTTAGACTCAATGTTTGTATGTCTTGTACATAAAAATTAAGACCGATTGGTCATACATCTAAGCTAGTGACACGTTTGACTTTTTCTAGAATATTTTATTAGCCTTTAGATACCCTATATGTATTATGCCTACCAAAACATCAAACTAAATAAAGTATAACACTTAGGATTTAGTTGCATTATGTGTGAAAGCCTAAACACTTAGAGTCTGTAACGACGGTGCTAATTTTCGTCACTTTGAACCTATGTATCTAAGACTTTAACTCCTTTTTCTGATATTCTCTTTTTTTGTATTTTTGTAATTTTCTTTCTTTTTTCTTTTGTTTTTCATAGCAAAAAGCAGTAAACTAAGCTAACCTACTAACTTACTAAAAATAGATACTTACTAAAAATAGAAACTTTCCTAAATTAGAAACTTACCTAAATTAGCAGCCTACTGTAAAAAAGAAAGAAATATAACAACTATAAAAGAAAATAAAATACTACTAAGGTCAATTTTACTCTGGGTTGCGCATTCCATTAAGTTGAATTAAATACTCAAATCGTGACTTATCAAACGCTTTGGTAAATAAATCAGCATTATTATCTTCAGTCGCCACTTTTACCAGTTTTATCAAGTTCTTTTCAGCACAATCACGAATAAAATGATGCCTTATGTCTATGTGCTTTGTTTTACTGTGTTTAACTGGATTATTTGTTATCGCAATTGTAGATTGATTGTCTATCCTAATTGGAGTTTGAGTATAAGCCAAACCGTAATCCCGCAATTGTTGTTGTATCCACAGAACCTGTGAACAGCAACTACCAGCAGCAACATACTCGGCCTCGCACGTTGACACGACTACCGATGTTTGTTTCTTGCATTGCCAGGACACCAATCTCCCTCCTAGGAACTGACAACCTCCAGTCGTTGATTTGCGCGTCAAGCTGCATCCTCCGTAGTCCGAATCTGTGAACGCCTCCAACTCTAGATCTCCCTCCGCGTGATACCAAAGTCCCAGCTTCGGTTTCGACTTGAGGTATCGTAGAATCCGCTTCACAGCTTTCATATGCATCTCCTTCGTATTCGCTTGAAACCTAGCACAAATACAAACAGCAAACATAATATCAGGTCTTGAAGCAGTTAAATACATAAGTGACCCAATCATGGCCCGATATAAAGTCGGATCCACATCGGAATCACTTTCAGTACCCGGCCCGAGATTGTGATTCACTGGAATCGGCGTGCTGAAATGGGCAGTCAACTTTGTTCCTTCCATCCCAAACCGTTCCAATATGTCATAGACATACTTGGTCTGATGGATAAACATGCCTTCCTTCTTCTGGTCAACTTGTAACCCCAAAAAGAAATTCAACTCCCCCATAGCACTCATCTCGAACTTTGACTTCATCACCTTCTCAAAATCTTTGCACATCTATTCGTCTGATGATCCAAAGATGATATCATCGACGTACACTTGCACCAAGATAAAGTGATCTCCTTTTCTCTTCACAAAAAGAGTACTATCTATCCTACCCCTCTCAAAGCCGTTTTCTAAGAGATGGTTCGATAGAGTCTCATACCATGCCCTAGGTGCCTGATGTAATCCATAAAGAGCCTTATCTAAACGATATACTCTATCAGGATATTTAGGATCTGTAAACCCGGGCGGCTGTTCTACATACACCAACTCCTTCACTTTCCCATACAGAAAAGCACTCTTAACATCCAGTTGATATACCTTAAATCCTTTGAAGGAGGCAAAAGCTAAAAACAACCTAATTGCTTCTAACCTTGCTACTGGTGCAA